>BHDV01035675.1:118454-129475 GCA_005406045.1 Adoxophyes honmai
TTTGTTGTTATTGCTAACACTGTAAATAAATAATACAGGAGGTAATAAAATAATCGTTTATTTTATTTATTTTTTCACTTCCCTAAAAAGATGCTAGATTTCTATAAGCCTTCACCACAATCATATTTATGGTCTAAAGATTAATAGGTTTCTTTCTTGGCCTTTCGTTCTGATACATACTGTATTTGATTGGATTTAAAGATTTCGATTTGAGTTACAGTTAGAGGCCTCTCATGATGAGAGGAGGCCTGTGTCGAGCAGTAGGACGTTATTTACAGTACATCACGTCAGTATTTTCATTTGAGGTAGGCAGAGACCACGAAATGCTATATAGACAAAACCATGACTATTCCACGCTTCACGGCCACCGCTAGGATTTATTTTTTGGATTTTAAGTTGGCCTGAAATACACCTTAACCTGTTACGATATCCACGGAAGAAATAGAGAGGTGTTATCTAAACCCACACGGGAACCTATTGTTACCATGCCAAGTAGAAGAGATAGTTATTTTATTTATAAAAACTTTAAATCACCTTGACATTGAAATGGGTCACAGACCAAGATGTCGGACTGACATTTCAAAAACTGGATATACATAAAATTTGAAGAGTCCTCAACTGTCTATAAAAAAAGTAGTTTGACCTACCACCGGCTAATAAATTAGATTTCATATCTTTTAAAGCCAAATGTACCTATTCGAATCTGTAATCCGAAATCAACAAACATATCAAAATCTTTATTTTGATACTTTAGGTTTTTGGATGCCTTTTTTTATGTGGCAAGAAAAACAATCAGGAATATTTACTGATGAGAAGCACAGATTGTAAGTGAGGTTGAAATTTTTACCTAATTTGTAGAGTAATTTATATTCTACCACAGATTGCAGTGTAAGCTTAAAATTCTACCACAAGTACCGTATCGTAAGTTAAAGTTCTACCATATATTGTAGGGTAACTTAAAAGTTTTACCACGTGATCTAGGGTAACTTAAAATCCAACAACAAATGCGTGGTAAGCTAAGATTCTTACCACATATTCCGCAGCCAATTCTCGATAAAACAACAGCGATTCATCAACCCTTGGCTAACAAGGATGTGAAAAAGTTTCTACCAATCGACCCCAAAGTATAGGGTAAGTTCATGCCTTGGTATTATTAGACATTCCAGCCATTATTTCTTCCAATACGCAATTCAGCACAATTTCCAAAGACAGCCGAGAATATTGGCATAACTGTCGAATAATAGTAAGATCCTACCAAGCCGTAAATATAGGGTAACTAAGTCCTACCAAGCTCTAAAGATAGGGTAACGAAGTCCTAGCTGTAAAGATAGGGTAACCAAGTCCTAGCTGTAAAGATAGGGTAACCAAGTCCTAGCATTAAAGATAGGGTAACCAAGTCCTAGCTTTAAAGATAGGGTAACCAAGTCCTAGCTGTAAAGATAGGGTAACCAAGTCCTAGCTTTAAAGATAGGGTAACCAAGTCCTAGCTGTAAAGATAGGGTAACCAAGTCCTAGCTGTAAAGATAGGGTAACCAAGTCCTAGCTGTAAAGATAGGGTAACTTACGCCTACCAAGCTGTAAAGATAGGGTAACCAAGTCCTACCCAGCCGTAAAGATAGGGTAACTTAGTGCTAGCAAACTGTAAAGATAGGGTAACTGAGTCCTACCAAGCCGTAACAATAGGGTAACTTAGTCCTTCTAAAACTTACCTTAGTCTTAGCTTGCAACACGCTAGCACCATTGCTGTTCACGACTCCATTGTTGCACTGCGCCTTATGCACACACACGTAACCCTGGCCAGCGCAGGTCTGCTGAAGATCCCCACCAGCGTGCTGATGAGTCTGCACGTTCCCAGTACCCTGGAATGCCTCGTCGATGTTTGACTGGGTCTGCTGTTGCTGATCGAATTCAAATTCACTGGTCTTTTGGGTATTCTGGATCAGGTTGACGTTGGATCCTGGTGTGGAAGCAGTGAAGGGGCTGGGAGAGGATCCGGTGTATCCAGCACCAGCTTTGCCTGAGAAGCCAGCATTGGCTGCGAATGCTCCTTGGTTTTGAGCGCCTTGGGCGCCAAAGGCGTTCTGTCCGCCTGTGTATGAGCTCTGGCTTGATTGGCTGAAGCTCGACTGGCCGGAAGCGCCGTTGAAACCAGCACCGTTAGCAGCGGCACCAGCGCCGAATTGACCTTGAGCTCCGAAGCCTGTTCCTCGACTTCCAGCTCCGAAAGCAGCTTGGCTGTTCGAGTTCGAGTTGAACGCGCTCTGGCTTCCTTGGGCCCCGAATTGGCCAGCTTGTCCTCTAGCCCCTTGAGCACCGAAGGCTTGGGCGCCTTGTCCGCTAGCTCCAAACTGGCTAGCACCCTGGCTAGCGCCTTGGCTACCAGCAGCGAATCCTCCCTGAGCTTGGAATCCAGATCCAGACGCTCCGAATTTGCCAACCTGTCCGTTCAAGTAAGGATTCTTCGACAGATCGATATCTCCCTTGCTGGAACTGCTGAATGAAGAGCTGGAAGACTCGAATGATGACGATTGGTATCCAGGCTTGCCTTCTGCCCCTTGTCCGCTGATTCCAAAGCCAGCGGCTCCGCCAGCGAGCTTAGAGAAGTCACCATTTAAGAAGGGGTTGCCTGACAAGTCAATCTTGCCTCCGAATCCAGCACCATTAGCACCACCAGCCCCACCAGAGCTAGAGAAGCTGGAACTCGACTGGCTGAATTTCTCGAAGCTTCCACCGCCTCCTGAGGCACCAGCCTTGAAGGGGGAGTTCTCGTTCATCCACCAGAAAGGACCATCCTTAGGGATTCCTCCTTGGAGAACATTGCCCAAGCTTCCTGCCGCGTGGAAGCTGAACTCATTGTTTGTGTCAGATTCAGCCGCTTGCCTAAAGGCGTCTACGTTGCCAAAACGCTCAATCACGCGGCCATCTTTAACTTTAAGACCAGCACAGCCTTTATCGCTTGAGCATCCTTCGAAAGAAGACTGCGTGTGGACTTCACCACCAGGCAATGCTTGAATGGCGGCTAGCACATCGTTAGGACTCTTAAGTTTTAAATTAACGCCCGCTTTGCAGTTTGTGCATCGTTCCTCTCTTAACTGAGGTTCGCTTTCGACTTCTTCGATTGGTGAGGATTCTTGAGGAAGGCTGTCTAGCTCTTCAGCTTGCGTGGCTATGACCAAGCATAGCGCAACGAAAGCCGCATAAAGGGGCTTCATTTTTCTGCAACAAAAGAAACAATTTGTTAGTGTGGTGAAACAAATGAAAATCAACAAATGTTGGCAATATGTAAAGAATATCGGTAAAATAAAAGACGGGGTTTTAAGAACAAATGTAACACACAATCACGACTATGTTGCCAATTGGGATAGGCAGAGCATGTGAAATGTGAACGCATAACTATGACCATTTCATGTTACACAGCCCAGCCACTTCTCTAGCATAGTTTTAGTTTTAAAAACAGTTGAAAGGGGGATAATAGTGACGGGTTGCTAGCGTGTCGTCAGCATACTCAAACCTATTTTAGTCGGCTCTTACGACATCCACGGAAGAAATGGAGGATAAGGTGTTATTCTAACCCGACGTCACGTGGAAAATAACTCACTTTTAAGTATACATCTTAAGTTAAAACCTGAAAAACATTCTTGAAGTGCCCGCAAAGGGAAAATTTTCATGCTTGTAGGTATCTATGTCCCGTTTCATGTGATCTATCTACACCTACGATTGTATTTTGTTGCTTATTCTCAAAAAATACCTAAATATAACTTCGGGTATTCAACTTCTTAAAAGGCTTAAAAAGGTCGTGATGTATTTAAAGGCAGGGATTAACAGATGGTACGGTCGCCATTTTGTGCGTTTGACAGCTCATAAATTGGAAGTCTTTTTTTAGGGTTCCGTACCCAAAGGGTGAAAACGGGACCCTATTACTGAGACTTCGCTGTCCGACTGTCGCCAGGCTGTATCTCACGAACCGTGATAGGTAGATTGTTGAAATTTTAACAGGTTGTGTCAGATTTCTATTGCCGTTATAACAATAAAATATTAAAAAAAACGCGGGATACTTATTTGGTGTTCTTGGGTTGATGTAAATAATGGCTAACAGGTAGAGACTTGAAATATTCACATAATACTTAGTTGTACATCTAATTAAAATGAAATAAGTAGGTATTTAATGGGGATTTCCATACAAATAGATACGTTTTTTTAAGTTTTTGGTACTGAACCCTTCAAGCATAATTCAAAGTTTTTTTTTTATTTAAATCAGGTACGTGGCAAAAGAATAAGTAAAAACATTCGCAGGTAGACTAGATATTATATCCATAAAAATAAAAAACCAGTCGCCATAAAAATCAAGCAATGAATGTTATTTTTCCTTATTTATGGGTTGTTGATTAGTGAAAAAAAAGATATTGAACTTATTGTTTTTTAAGCTTATATTCTTTTTAGTGCCAAAATTGTATAGTCCAATGTTGCAAACTTGATCATAAAATTTGATATTCCGGATCTGAATTTATAATTGTATGTTTTTTTTGTTTCTATGTCGATTATAAACGCGAGTTTTTCATAACACACCACACACCACTCCATTTTTTGCGTGGATATCGTAAGGGTTCTTTAGGCGACAGGCCTATATAACCTGTTACTATATCTCTTACATACAATACGCCTATGTTCCCAAGTGAAGTACGAAGATCACACGAAATGTGGCATAGTAAAAATTATGATTATTTCACAATTCAATTTTTAGATATTTTTTCAGGTTTTTATTTAGGAGGTATAACAGTGACAGGTTGCTAGCCTGTCGTCTAAAGCATACTATATCCTTTATAGCCTATATCTTTAGTCTTACGACATGCATGAAAAAAAAACGGAAGTATTCGCCACCCGACTGTTATTAATATATTAAAACATGACCTCTACCTTCGCTTATTAAGTAATTCAACTAATTATCATTTCAACTGTAAAATCACACGGATTTCATCAAAATATTTACTAACAATAAATCAATATATCGGAAGCAATCCTTCGCCTTGACATTAGGTCCCTTTGATGCGCCGTTTAGGCTCCACAAGGAAATAGACAGACGAACAAACATACGATATAATCTCAATATTGAAATGTCAAGTTTATTTCGCCAATTTTTTTGCGGTCGTTTTTGTTTAATTCACGCCATTGTGGGTTTTAAGTCTATAGAGACAAGGTTTGTGGTTTTTCGTGGAGTTCGAATGGAATTTGTATAGCTATGTTAATATATTCGGCCGTGAACTATAGAAGAATATGTAAACTTATTGACTAGCTTTTGCCCGCAACTCTTTCTGCGTAAGTTGTATTATCACAATACTACGGGGTCTATGTATTTTTCCGGGATTAGTCATCTTTTACGTCATCCACGGCAGAAATGGAGAGATGTTTTTCCAAATCCTAGATTAATTTTTTTTTTTTTAAACATCGATACAGTTTTAGTTCTACGTCACTAGTAGTTATTCAAACGTCTCCTACACACAATTAGCATTAGTTTTTATGTAGGCTTTTTGACCCTTGAAGATGTCTGTCTGTCAAACTTATTTAGAAAATATAGATCTAATTCAAAAGGATTCGAAAGTATCATAGTTCTTAATTTAAAAAGCGTATTATCTCAGCTATTATCTTATATTAGCTCAGTGGTTAGAGAACCGGACTGTGAAGCTTAAGGACCCTAGTTCGATCCCCGGTCGGGGCAGATGTCTGTATGATGAATACGAATGTTTGCTCTCGAGTTATGGATATTTATCTACATAAATAAGTTTATCTGTTGTCTTGTAGTACCCATTAGGCATTAAATTGCCTAATTTAGGATTAGGTTATGGGTTAAAAATTGTCCAATGATATAATTATTCATGTTTATTTTCAAATCTCAGGCTTATTTTTTTACAGTACATATATAAATGTAATAAAATTGATAATATACTTTCTAAGTGTAATCTACTTCTATAGGTCGCGTTGGACGAATTCACGGAAGAAATGGAGAGATTTTATCCCAACACGGCGGACCCTATTTCAAAAACGTCTTTCTAACAGACCATTTCATTATACAATACGTACTTGAGGATTGCAATGTTTCAATTGAGTCATACATACATAGCAAATGTCAAATGTCATACCACCGTGTGAAATGGCGGGCCCATACAAATATCTTAATCAAACAAGCCACAATAGATCCACCCACGTGAGGTTATGTCACTTTCAAACATACATACATAAATAGACCACTCGGGCGGTGTGAAGCTTTGACGTAGCTACTGGGATTTGAAAGCATTTGTGTGTGTTTTAATGCCTTATTAGATTGGATTAGATTCATTTGTTTAATTCCGGTAATCACATTATAACTTTTCATGGTAGATGTAAGTAATTCACAAAAGGATCGTCAAATTAAAAAAAAAATAGTAAAAAATAAAAATAGAGACAATTTCGGTAACACTAATGTCAGACAATAAAAATATTTGAAACGTAAACGTCAAAATACAATCATATCACAAAATGTGATAGTGTATGTAACAATCAATGCAAAACTACAAAGGGAATAAATAGGTTTAGGTATGCTTTAGGCGACAAGCTGTAGTCAACAAACTAATTACTCCCACCTTAGCACAGTTAGGCGAATAGAAATGTGCACTGTCTAACTGACAACTGTCAAGTGTCTTAAAATTACTGATAATTCCGCGAGTCATCTCGCGCGTTTTGCTAAGACTATTAGAAGTTATGTGGGACGCGTTGAACTCTTTTATATTGAGCTCGACAATTTAACAAAGGTCGGTTAAAAACATTAAATTAACACTAAAATGTATTTTTACAATATATTACATTTGCGAAATGTAGGGAAAAGCTTACTAAAATACAATTGGATAACTTTACACCAATTTAATGCCTGTGCTATAGGTACTAAGCAAAGGATAAACTTGATACATAGCAACCTTAGTCGCCTCTTACGACATCCACGGAAAAAATGGAGAGCTGTTACTCTAAAACTGACACCACAGATCTTTGTATATCTAAAATATTTAATTAGTGTTCAATGCAATTGAGTAACGAAGAGCACACTGCGGTTTTTAAGTAACATATAACTTGTCATGTTTGAAGCTCACACTTAGCCGACCTTCAGCTGAGTCAACACTATTGTGCAACATATACTATGACTTTGTATAAATAACATACTAAAATCGACGTGACCTTGTGGTACATATTTTAGACACTTTTTTTCATAAAAATCATGAAATTAGTTTTAAGACAAATGTGAAATTAAATTAATTAAATTGATTAGCCATTGACCGGGTTTTACATATTAACTACGTTCGATAGCATGTTTAACTGTATGTTGGTATGTGCATATCTACAATATATACATACATCACGCCTGTATTTCCAAGGGGTAGGCAGAGCCTACGAAAATCTACATAGACAAAACCAGAACTGTTTGATATTTTCAGTCGACAGGTTGTTAGCTTGTCACTTAACATAATATCCTTAGTTCACCTCTTAGGAAATCCACGAAAGAAAAGGAGAGGCATTATTCTAAAGCCAAACAGGTTTTTTTCCCATCAAGATGTAGTTATTGTATTATTAAATAATACATGTATATCCGATATATATTTTCTATCAAATAAAATATATCCGATTGCTTAGAGAGCCACTTCAATCAGAAAACATCGATATTTTCTAAACATCGATACAAAGCTACATCTCTATTCAAAGTATCTTTCCAACAGCCTCGCGGCCCACGCGCATGTCTGTTTTAAGCAGCCTAGCTCCTAAACCATTTGAATACCTAGCTTTGAACTTTAGACAAATTATTCAAACTGTCTAGACACTTACATTTCGCTAAATGTCTTAGGATTAAAAAAAAACCGTTAATATTATAGGTTACATACATATTCTCACGCCTGTATTTCCAAGAGGGGTAGGCAGAGCACATGAATTCAGAAATCCAGTGCCACGTTTAGCAATTTCAGGGTAACCAGATGGTTAAACGTGATTACATATATTTTGGTAATATTATTTTAGAATAACACCGCTCCATTTCTTCCGTGGATGTCGTATGGCTAGGGAAAGAAGTTGAGGTATATGTTACGGGACAGGATAGCAACCTGTCACTATAGTACCTCTCAAATTAAACCTAAAAATTAAGCTGGAGTGGTTGCGGAATGTGTAATAGTACTAATAGTCATGGTTTTCGGTGTACTAGTGATATTATATGTATGTATGTATGTATGTAAGTTTAGTGATACGTGTGGTTATCCACAGTATCTTTCAGACTCTTCATAATCATAATAAAGGTAAAAAATGCAGTTCAAAAACATTTATATTGTCCAATTAAAAAATAAAGTTGTGCTTACTTGACCGCGGCTTTATAGCTTAAACTAAGCTATAAATTATAGCTTTATTATACTTCATTATGAACGGAACGTTGATTTAACAATGTCTGCCTAACAAACCCAAAGTAAACAAACGGCGTCTGGTTTTATTATGTTTTTGAAGAAAAATAACATTAATGGATAAATTACCCGCGTGGTGTCGGGTCTAAATAAATAAATAACATACATACATACATACATATTCTCACGCCTGTGTTCCCAAGAGGGGTAGGCAGAGCACATGAATTCAAAAATCCAGTGCCACGTTTAGCAAATTCTGGGTAACCAGATGGTTAAACGTGATATTGCAGTGACAGGTTGCTAGCCCATCGCCCACAATACACTAACCCTTTCCCAGAGTCGACTCTTACGACACCCACGGGAAGAAAGGGGGAGGTGCAATAAATAAATAATAAATAAATATCACTGGACAATATTTACACCAATCACCTAGTCCCAAACTAGGCAACCCTGTGTTATGGGTACTAGACAACGGATAAACTTACTTATATATAGATAAACATCCAAGACTCGAAAGCAAACATTCGTATTCATCATACAAACATCTGCCCCGACCGGGGATCGAACCCGGGACCTCAAGCTTCACAGTCAGGTTCTCTAACCGCTGGGCTATTGGGCCGTCAATATAATAATACCTCTTAATTTCTTCCGTGGGTGTCGTAATAGATCTAAGTACGCTTTAGGCGACAGGCTAGCAATGTCACTATACCTCTTCCATCTGTCATATATAAATTATGCCAAAAGTGGCTACAAAACGAGAAATATTCACAATTTAGTTTATATCACATTTCGTGCATTGTTTTCTATTGATGTATTTTTGGTATGTCGAGTTTTTTTAGCACAAAAAAACATTGAAAAGATTCGCATGCTCTGTCTACCCTGTTAAAAACAACAGGCGTCATATATGTATGTATGGATATTGAATGGCAAACACATCGGTCTTTGGATGAGGCTACACATCGCGTCAACCCGGATTCACAAATTATTCAAAATTTATTCAAGAGGCTATAATGGCCGATGTTGAGACGTCAAGCGTGAGTCGGTTTAGCATTGTATTAAAAATAATCACATTCTGTATTGGATAGGCAGAGCATATGAAACTTTAATTAAGTATACGAAGAAGGTAAAGTAAGGTAAAAGACTCTTCATTGTACATACAAATGATAGGATTAAGGCATATTGAAGGCA
The DNA here is from genome assembly GCA_005406045.1 of Adoxophyes honmai. Taxonomy (NCBI): domain Eukaryota; kingdom Metazoa; phylum Arthropoda; class Insecta; order Lepidoptera; family Tortricidae; genus Adoxophyes; species Adoxophyes honmai. Next base: position 128,045 of record BHDV01035675.1, read on the forward strand.
AGGATCGTTACCGGTATTACTAAAAACCAAAATATCTCCTTTAATTTGAAATTTTAGCTTGGTATTCCTAGATAGTATTTAGGTAAGCCTACAAAAGTTCGACATTAAATGAAAAAGTCACAATAATACAAAAAAACAACTGAGATACCGCAATTAAATACCGGTATAAATGCATGAAAATAATACCGGTATTCGATCCCTGATTGAAGGCCTTTTAACTTAAACATACATTTATGCCTGAATGCTCTAACGGAGTAGGCAGAGCTTACGAAACGTTAAATAGACAAAACCATGTTTCGTAGCTACATTTATCAAAATAAAGGTAAGACATAGATGACAGAAGTACAATAGTGACAGGTTGCTAGCCTATCGCCTAAAATATACATACATACCGAATTTAATTTTATTTTCAAGTAAAATGGGGTAAGCAGAGCACGCGAAACGTGACATAGACAAAACCATGATTATAACTATTTAACGTTTCGCAGCCACTTCTAGCATAATTTTAGGTTTTAGAGGAAGAGATACAATAGCGACAAGTTGCGAGCCTGTCGCCTAAAGCAAACCTTAACCTTTTGACCGCCCAGGCGCGAAGTGAAACGCTGTGCTCCTAACGCCACGACGTGAGTCGGCTCTTAGATAATGCTTGTTTTTTTTCGAATGGTGCTGTATTATTTTATTTAAATTAGGTATAAAATAACTTACACTACCTATAAATAAAGTAAACCTAGAAAAATTTTTGCAGCATTTTATATTTCAGTTCTTTCGCAATAACTTAGACGCACCATTTAACGTCGTGGCGTCACGGGCACTGACTTGCGATGACGTGATATGGCGTCTTTGGCGGTCAAAAGGTTAATCTATGTCCTTAGTCGCCTCTTACGACATCCACGGAAGAAACGGAGTGGTGTTATTCTAGACCTTTAATTTTTATTTAATTCGTGTTTAAAAGTCGACACGGAACTCTAAACCATTCACAATAGAATTAATTTACTTATTTGGAACAAGTTTTTTGTGTTTAAACTGATTTGGGAAACACTGAATGGAAATTAGGCGAATAGCTATATTGTGAGACGTTTTAAAACGAGTTTTTTACGTTGTCGGGTTTGGAATAACACCTCTCCATTGCTTCCGTGGATGTCGTAAGAGGCGACTAAGGCGAGATATGCTTTAGGCGACAGGCTAACCTGTCACTATTATATCTCTTTTATCACACCTGTATTCCTAAATGGGGTAGGCAGAGCACACAAAATGTGACAGTCAAAACCATGATTATGATTTTCATGCTTCGCAGGTACCATCGCGAACAGGGATTGTTGAGCCACTTACCCCATCAAAAACAATAGGTACTTGTCAAAAAAACCAAGTCTCGCAACTCAGTTGTTCTGCGGTAAAAAGTTGTGAGATCCATGTAATACCAAGTCGGTATAA
>BHDV01035675.1:130621-147419 GCA_005406045.1 Adoxophyes honmai
GTTTGTAACTTGGTCGTGTAGTACTAATCCAATAGCTGATATCTAGTCGGTCACATCGGTCATTGATTACACGTCTAAATTGCGAGCAGTGGCAAGTGGCTCAACAATCCCGGTTCGTGGCTGTACCTAAGCATGATTTTAGGTGTGAAAATAGATTGAAGAAGTATAATAGCAACAGGTTGCGAGTCACCTAAAGTATACCTAAACTTATTTCGTTAGTCGCCTCGTACGACATCCACGGAAGAATGGAGAGGTGTTTTATCCCGACACCACACGGCATACGACATCCAGGGAAGAAATGGAGAAGTGGCACAATAAAGCCCTTTTTGATTTTACAAGCTTACGTCACTTGTTACGTAACGTGACAATTCCAAAACACGTTGTATAACGTGACAAATTACTTTGACAGTTTTTGACAGGCTGATAAACCGCCGGACATATGTAATTCGATTTACATAATAATGAAAGTGATACTATATATCGAGGCGTTACGATATGTTGTTCTTGTGAGCAATGTGTTTGTGTAAATATTATCTGTAGGATGGTGTGGCAGCGTCCACCATCTTTGTTGCGAAAGTTGGCGTGTCCAAGGATTACTAAAAAACCGACCAAGTGCGAGTCGGACAACCGAAAAACCGAGAAAAAAAACACGTTTGTTCTATGAGAGAATCCCTTAATAATCAGTATCATTATTTTGGTTTTAGTATTTGTTGTTGTAGTGACAATACAAACACATCATCTGTAAAAATTTCAACTGCCTAGCTATCACGGTTCTTGAGATACAGTTCGTAGAATGATGGCCACAAAAACGGACAAAATATCACGTTTTTTGTATGGGAGCCCCGCTTGATTATCATTATTATTTTGATTTTAGTATTTGCTGTTATATCGGCAACGGAAATACAACATTCGTGAAAATTTCAATTGCCTAGCTCTTATGGTTCTTTAGATACAGCCTAGTGACAGACGGACAGCAAAGTCTCAGTAATAGAGGCTCCCGTTTTCACCCTTTGGGTACGGAACCCTAAAAACACACTTACAAGTACATAATATCACGCCTGTATTCCCTAGTGCGGTAGGCAGAGCACACGGAAATATACACATATGCAAAAAACCACGTTTCATACCATCGAGTACAATTTTCAAATTTTTAAGTTAAAGGGTACAAAAGTGAGAGGTTGATAAAGCATAACTAAACCTACTTAGTCTCTCACGATCACGACATCTACGAAAGAAACGGATGGGTGTTATCCGGCACCTCACGGGTTCTATAGTATATCTAACTAGCTTTTGCCCGCGGCTCCGCTCGCGTTTAATTCCGGGCAACACAGAAATAACACTTTTAAGCTGTTTTTTTTTACACCCTTGGTTACATTATTGACGATTACCAAGGATCTCTATTTTGTTTCAAAATTAAACGTAGCATATGTCAATTCGGAAGAATGTAGCATTTTAATAGTGAAAAAATTTTTTAAATCGGCCCAGTACTTTTTGAGCCTATTCACTACAAACATACAAAAATACAAACAAACAAATCTTTCCTATTTATAATATTAAGTAGTATAGATTTATCTAACTCAAAACGTAAACATTTTGCTAAAAGTGTCTGCAAATTATGAATTAGTCATAGTTTTGCCATGTCACGTTTTGTGTGCTCTGCCTACCGCATTTAGGAATACAGGCGTGATGTATGTTGTTAAAAATGGATGAATCACTATCACTTAAAAGGCGGCTCGGCTTATTTTTTGCAAACAGTAGTCATGCAAAAACATATGTATGAAGTAATAACCAAATAATTCACGCATAAAAAGAGGCGATGTTGTATATTTTCTGTAACATTATGTCATCGGGTATTAATGATAATTATTTCCTTACTAGCTTTTGCCCGCGGCTCCGCTCGCGTTAAATTCGGGGTATCACAGAAGAGATAGCACACATACCAATTTTATAGCTTTCTACATTGAAAACTTCCACTCCTCACTTTAGGGAAATGGGGGGGTTTTGAAGAGACAAAATGTAGCCTACGTCACTCTCCATGCCCTAAACTATCTCTACCTAAAAAATCACGTCAATCCATCGCTCCGTTTAGCCGTGAAAGACGGACAAACAAACAAATAAACAAACAAACACACTTTCACATTTATATATTGGTACGGATTTAGATTCACATACTCCATACATACATACATACATAGGGGTAGGCAGAGCACGCACTATATAGACAAAGCCATAACTATTTCACACTACGTAACCTTTTTAGCATATTTTGGATGTTTTCAGTTAAGAGGTACAATAGTGACAGGTTGCTAGCCCGTCGCCTTAAATAAACCTTAACCTATTTCCTTAGACGCCGACGACATCCACGGAAGAAATGGAGAGGTGTTATTCTAACCCGACACCACATGGGTAATCATCTGTTTTGCATCTGTTTTTCAACTTAAACTTATGTTACATACATACATATAAACATACATACAGTCACGCCTCTTTCCCACAGGGGTAGGCAGAGACCACTTTGTTCCACTTGCTACGATCCTGGCATACTTCTTTTGCTTCATCCACATTCATTAGTCTCTTCATACATGCTCGTCGATTTAGGGTACTCTTGACCTGACCTGTTTCTAAAACGTCCGCCATTTGGTCACGGAACGTCCGTCTAGGTCTTCCCCTCCCAACACACCCATTTTTGAAAATTGACTATATACTATACCACAAAATTGACTATTTCACACTACTAACATAAGTTAGTTTGATAACTTATGTTAGTAGAGTGAAATGGTCAGTTTTCTCTATGTCACGTTTCGTGTACTCTGCTTATCACATTTGGGAACAGTGCTTGTATGTATGTATGAATGCAAAATTTAAGTAAAATTTTCCATAAGTCATGGAAAATTAAACATCTAAAAACTAATATGGCCTTAGGAACAGATTACATGGCGACAGACGCTCATCAAACTAGATTTTAAATGTATGTATGAAGACCAGTTTTTATAAACCTATAATAATATGTATATTCTAATTTTAGATGAGGTTTGAGTCATTTGGAAAAACATCCGCTTGAATGTTTGACGTCTGCCGTATTTATGATGAAAAATCTATAGAAGTAGCGAAAAAAGATTTAAAATAGGTGACGTTAAAGTACCAATGCTCGACGCCCCAACGCCCAGTAGATGACACCCATCTGTCACCTGTCTTACTATGATATTAAGGTTGCAAATACCATCGCGAACAGGGATTGTTGAGCCACTTACCTATGTTTGTAACTTGGTCGTGTGATACTAATCCAATAGCTGACATCTAGTCGGTCACATCGGCCAAGGCAAAGATAAGTCACATGCTTTAAGAAATAATTCGGATATTGTTTTGCCTGCTTGTATTAATTATGTACAGTTCCGAAGGAGTATTGAGTATAGTGGAATAAAAATTTTTAATTCTCTAAATAAGGACATAAAACAATGTAATAATTTTAATGAATTTGCAAGGACTTTGAAGTCGTATTTACTGACAAGACCGTTCTATACCTTAAGAGAATATTTTGATAAAATATATGACTAAATGAGAGGCGATCCATTTGAAGCTATATTATTATGGTAATTTTTAATTTATTGTAATTCTTTTTTATTATAAAATGTAAAATTTAATGACAAGTATTATTTTTATGTAATTTTGCATGCCAGACTGGCGGAACATGCATTCATGACATCTTTGTATTGCTGACATGACTATGTATTGTATATTACCCGTGTATGTTTTTGTGAAATAAATGATTATGATTATGATTATGATTGATTACACGTCTAAATTGCGAACAGTGGCAAGTGGCTTAACAATCCCGGTTCGTGACTGTACCTGGGTCAGTGTCGACCACAGGGACGTTTACCTTAGTCGGTAGAGTGTAGAGTAGATAAAATAGAGTAGAGTTGGTAGAGTAGTAAGTAGAGTGATTTTAAAAGTAACTGGGACCCAGCTGATTGCTGTTAAAATAACTCGAAGTAGCTGAACGCCGGCTCCCAGCATTAAGTATATCCGTTAGTTTATAAATTTTCCACGAGATGTCATTAATTGATAGTGTTGCGAAAATGTGAACGTAAAATAATACAATCTTTCTCTCGTTTAGAATCCTACGAAAGTTTATAAAATGTCCTAGGAATATGAAATTCCGGATCTTATTATCTTCCGTTGAAATATATATTAGTGTAATACAGATTATTGTCCCAATAATATAAGGTAAATGTAACCAATGCTCGACGCCCCAACGCTCAGTAGATGATACCTATCTGTCACCTGTCTTACTATGACCATAAGGTTGCAAGTGCCATGTATTGGGTCAGTGTCTAACACAGGGACGCTTACCTTACTTAGTTCAAAGCCTATATTTTTCACAAATGTCAATTAATTATTTACCATGGCATTTACGATTTTTACTTCCATGCGTCTAATGCGCGCTTGTGATACCGTCTGATGTCGAGTATAAAATAACACCACTCCATTTCCCCCGCGAATGTCGTAATAGGCGATTAATGAAATAGATTTAATGTAGGCTAGCAACCTGTCACTCGTCCGTCTACATTTAAACCTAAAATTATGTTAAAGTGAAACGAAAAGTACGTATTTCTGTTGTTGTTTTGCCTATCTATAACGTTTTGCGTTGCCTACCCTATTCGGGAATACAGCTTGAAGTTTATATTTATGAAATTTATACGAAGTTTTGCAACAGATCGATTTATGTGTTAGAAAATTATGCAAAACGCCTCTTTTATGACTTAATTTAATCGTCGGCCTTGTGAATGAACTAATTTTTAATTTTAATTTATTTTTACGATCGTTAAAATTTAATTCAGTAGCTTATTAATAAAAACAGTGAATATTCAATAAGTCAATAAGATATAAGCCTATGATTTTTATTTTTGCAATTTTCTTCGAGTTTAACTAGAAAATAGACAAAACTATGACTATTTCTTGTTTTGTAGCCACATTTCACATATTTTTTAGGTTTTTAGTTAAGAGGTACAACAGTGACAGGTTGCTAGCCTGTCGCCTAAAATATACTTCGTATAAAAATCCATAAAAATACTCCAAATTTTGGTGACTGTTTTTATTAGGCGTTTTCTATTATCTTTTAACATATAGGTTTACAAAACCACCTCTCTATTTTTTTCGCGGGAGTCGTAATTGGCAACTCAAAACTCAAAACAAAAAAAAAGCCAATTGTCAGTGACCACGAAACGTAAAACTGTCATGGTTTTGTCTATGTAGCGTTTCATGTCTGCCTACCACGTTTAAAAATACAGGTGTGATGTATGTATGTATGTATGATTAAAAATAGACCAGGTATTTCCAAGAAATTCATATAATTAAATAATTAAGCGGCTTGCCATGACTCCGTCCGGAATATTTTCGTCAGACTTTGCGTTTAAAACAAGTCTGCTCACTTCGCATTTTTATCACAGTATAATATCGTACGCAATCCGCAAATATACACACTTCAGTAGAATAAAAATAAATTTGCCTCTTCCATCAGTTAGACCTAAAATGATGCTAGAAGTGGTTGCGAAGCGTGGAATAGTCATAACCATGATTATAATTATTAGAACACTTCTAGCATCATTTTAGGTTTGAAAACAGATGGAAGAGGTAGTAAATAGTATCGTTGCTATGGCCTAAAGAATACCTAAACCCATTTCTTCAGTCGCCTTTTACGACATTCACGGAAGAAATGGAGAAGTGCTATTCTAAACCCGACACCACACGGATTTTTTACGTTTAGTCAAGAGTTTTTTTATTTTACTAACTTCTAGTTCTACTTCGTATGTTGTAGTAACGTTGTGTTTTGCCTACCATTAGGTAATACAGACGTGGTGTATGTACACTCAGGGAATCTGAATGTTTAGCAGGTTGACCACCTTCATAATTTGTTCGCATTATAGGACAAACTTCACCACCAAGTTCAATATTGAGTATTTAAGTCATGCAACTGGCTGGATATAGTAATTAGGCCAATTTTAGAAGTATCTCAACCTGCTAAACATCCAATTTCCCGGACTGTATGTATGTTCTTGTCAACGCGGCTTAACTACTGTACCAATACTACGGCTACCAAGGGTCATTCAAAACCAGTTGAACATCGCTTTCGTAACTGAACTCCAGCCTTAAGGGCCGAATATAGTTAAGGCGACACATTTTCCACTTAATTTTACAACTTTTGGAAGCTTGAGTCATGATTTAGCACAAAATTCAATTTTTTTTTGTTAGCCTGTTGATGTATCCCACTGCTGGTCAAAGACCTCTCCTCTTAACCTCCACAACTCTCGGTCAAAATAATTAAATTCTACAGAAGTTTGTGTATTTGCGGATTGCGTACGATATTATACTGTGATAAAAATTCATAATTAGGTCAAATAGATTTAGACGAACTGATCGAATGAGATATGAGATCCGTAGACGAACTAAAGCCGGTAGCCCACCGGATTAGCCAGTTGAACGTGGTCTGCCCAGTCCCACTTCAATCAGAGCATCTACGAATAAAAAATATGCCAAAATATTTTGACATTTCAAACGTCAAAAAACGCAAAATGGCCGCCAACTGTCCCTTAAAACATTAAAGCTACCGCAAACAACGATTAATATAGTCGTAAAAACATAAAATTAAATAACATGTTTGAGTATACACGGGTCATTGTCAAGCCTGGCAATTTTTTTCGGCAAAAAATGAAACACGTGATTTATAAAAATCAAAGGTATATTACGACTCTTACTCTAACTTGCAATAGAACTGAGTATCATTCAGAGATCAATTATTCGAAAAAAACGATTTAAAATGAAATAACGATATTTCGATTCCACCGGAAAGACTAATATGTCCACCGAGTGGACTAATTATGTTAATTAATAATAAATAAACAAAACAAAAAGCGGTAAACATGTAAAACAAAATTAACGTTCATGATATATTCTCAAAATCATGAACAATCAGACACATAAATACATTCAAAAAGTATATAAAAAATATTTTGTGTCTGTCTACCGAAATGACAATTCTTTTCGGTGCACCAAATATGCCTTCGTCCTGCGAAGACTAGGAAGCCTTCAAGTCTTCAAGTAGCATGTATGAAAGTGGGGGTTTGGTGGCTCTTTCTGGTTTTAACGTTGACGTATCCGAACTTTCAGAATATACGTCCAAAAATTGTATACTTTTATGAACATTTTTTTCAATCAACAAACAGACTGCACTCACTAATTTTTAATGTTTGCTGCATTCTGAAGTCATCAACATCTTTCTAAGTAAGTAAGTTTCTTTGCTTTCAACATTCTTCTGTTTTTCACTGCAATACGTTCACCCATTTCATGGTACTAAAATAACTGGAATCGAAGGCGGTATTTTGCGTGCGATGTACTTTTAAGTTTCTTTTTTTTATATTGTTTTTTTTCTGCATCGTCGTGCATCATTCCATTTTTCCTCCAAAGCTTATTTTGTATGTTTTTGTTAAATCTTCTACAGTTTTTTTACCTTCACAGAATTTACGTTTAAACATTCACTATTCAGTCACTAGTCATTTACGGACAAAACAAAAAAGGAATCAGAAGCTAGTTTTTAAAGTTATATTAAAAATTTAAACCAAAGTTCAAGAATCAATCAAAATACAGTCATTTATCGTTTGGGTGTACAAAAAGTCCACCAAAAAGACGTCCACCGAATGGACTTTTTCCGCAATATCATTCACAACACCAGCCATTTAAAGGATTATTCAAAAGGCAAGGCATAATTTACAATGTTTGATTGCTTAACTAATTATTAAAAACGTTTGGTGGATTTATAGCGATGTACTTACAAAATACAGCAGTAACCGGAAAGACAATTCAACATTGACACCACCAAATATTCTTGTTACACACAACAATATCGTCTGCTGCGCACAAGTCACGGCAAAATGGATGCTAACAGGGATAGTACGATAGTGAATGAGTTTAAATTATATGTCCCGGTCTATTCATTTGACATTTTCCTAATTTTTCTAGAATTTAAAGTAATGTCCACCAAAAAGACAAACAATGTTGTGACAAGATTCAATGATGCAAAAAATGTGTTTTATTTCCATCTAATTTTTTAAATCCTATTAATGTTAAATGGAAATCATACATAGATTAGGGAAAAATGGCATTTTTGTACAATAATAAAAGGAGTGTATTTTTTTAAAGCCACATTCCATTAACAGGTGGAACCCGGACAGTCCACTGAAGTGGACTTTCAGTTATATTTGTGGTGATAAACAAAACAAATAAATACATTTATAGAAAATATGATATAGTATAGTCTAGTACGTTTCCTGTACTTTATAGTTATGATGTAAATTAAATGCAATTATTAAAAATGTCTTATAATATTACAAATGGACATGTTTTTTTAGGGTTATGACAATGACCCACACCGACATTTATAATTATAATTATGTCTCTAACGATGTGGCCTTAAGCCAAACGACTAAATTAAATAATTTGTAAAATTTTATATAAACTAATAAGATTCTTATACAGAGACTAATACTTATAAAGGCCGACAGCCTACACATGATTATTACGTACCTACATACCTGTATTCCCAAATGGGGTAGGCAGAGCACACAAAACGCTGCATAGACAAAACTCTGACTATTCTAAGTTACCTTAACTTTTAGCATAGTTGTAAGTTAGATAAAACCGCGTGGTAACGAAATTAGAATAACACCGCTCCTTTTCACCCGTGGATGTCGTAAGAGGCGACTAAAGAGACATGTTGAGGTATATTTTAGGCGATAGGTTAGCAACATGTCACTAATACAGACGTGATTGTATGTATGTACCGCGCATATTAAAAATAATCACTCGAAAGCTGTTTTCATTCTTATGCAAATGTACGATTTCTGGGTAAGGCAAAGTAGACAGTTATATGGAAAATAATGGCTAATGTGGGGAATTTCAGAAACACATCACACCTGTATGCCCAAATAGTGTTGGCAGAGCACATGAAATGGTACAATGCCAAAACCTTGACTCCATCGGCCATTTGCTCTGTGTGATTTGCCTATTGCCACTTCAATTTGCTAATCCGGTGGGCGACATCGATGACTTTAGTTCGTCTACGGATTTAATTTCTGATTCGATCACTTAGACACTCCGAGCATAGCCCTATCCATAGCTCGTTCGACTTTGAGCTTTGAGATGAGTCTGATAGTGAAAGACCACGTTTCTGTGCATGTATGTATGTATGTATACCCGTATGGTGCCGGAGAATAGCACCTCCCCCTTTCTTCCCGTAGGTGTCGTAAGAGTCGACTCTGGGAAAGGGTTAGTGTATTGTGGGCGACGGGCTAGCAACCTGTCACTGCAATATCACGTGTAACCATCTGGTTACCCTGATATTGCTAAACGTGGCACTGGATTTTTGAATTCACATGCTCTGCCTACCCATTTTGGGAGCACAGGCGTGAGAATATGTATGTATGTATGTATGTAGGTAGAGGTAATTATTTGTCTTAGAAAATATGCATCTAATAACACTGAAGACAAAGGAGTCAGAATAGAACAACACAATTGCGGGCGCGTGTCATCAATCGATTTTTTCATTCGATTCTTACAATCGATTATCGGCACGAATCGGATCGGAATCTTTACGCAAGACCATTGCGGATGCTGTACTATAAAGGATCGAACACACGAGCTGTGACGCAAAATTTTAGCGACGCATGCGTTGCGTCATCGTTCTGACTGTGATAATAAACAAAGAATTTGTTGCAAATACGCTTTAGTCACATTACCCATGAAAAGGTTCGAATTGAACTGATGACATCTATTTTGCTGCTGTGGAATACAGACATACATCACGCCTGTATTCCCAGGATAGGCAGATCACGCGAAACAGTACATAGACAAATCTATAACCATTTCACATTTGGTAGAAACTTTTAGCATTTTTTTGTTTTGTTTTTGTTCTGAGGTACTACTATAATGACAGGTTGTTAGCCTGTCGCCTAAAATTTACCTTAAAATTTACCCTAGCTTAGGTAGTTTTAGGTTATTATGTATTCTCAATAACTTTCCTTTTTGTATGTCTACTCGTTTCCTCTTATCCTGTCAATCGTCCGAAGGTTAACTGGCAGAGATCCCCTCGGGGATAAGTTCGCCTTTGTACATTCAAGCTGTTGTCCTGTATATTGTTTTTTGTAATTGTTTTATGTACAATAAAGAATCATACAATACAATACAATACTTTTATTATTAGTCACCTCTTATGATATCCACGGGAGAAATGGATAAGCGTCTAAACCTGACCCCACACGGCTCGGGTGTTATAAATAGAGTTTAATTATTATATTACTTTCAATGACGCATATGCTGCACACATACATACATAATTACACACAAGATTTTTGAATAAATGTCACATGAGTTTTTAGTCCAAAGAAACTTCTCCAAAACACTATGCTTCGAATATCATTTTTATTTAATTTTTCTTCTAAAAACATCTGTAAAAAAATTAACGAACGATAGTCCTGTGTGTACCACACTTTGTCAAGTAAAGGACTAAAAAGATTTCACCCAGAAAGTAATCAAAATTATGTTTTTTATGCGTTTTGACACAACGCATATCGAGGTCCGGTTCGTAAGGTCCTTTATCATAAAGTGAATCATTATGTGAGCGGTTTTTATGAGAAAAACAAGTGACGAAACAGTAAAGGTCTTATGTTAATCAAATCGTTTTTGTTTTTAGTGCGTTTACGATTTCGAGACGCTTTAAGAGAGAAGCAAAGTTTTGGGATTTAAATTGTTCAAAGATAACAAATCATGATATTATTATACTTGTTTGTAAATATTATGAAAACGAAAGTGAGTGAGCGTTGTTATGGCTGATTCAGTTTTGTAAAACTTTACCAATTGGAAAGAGCGAACTATGGAGAAGATTTTAGGCAACATTTTTTTATTATTTATGAAGTTCTGACAGGATAGAGATGATAAACTCTACAGGCTTAGAATAACATCTCAGCATTTCTACTGTGGATGTCGTAAGAGGCGGCCAAGAAAAATATTACGTACATTTTTATCGATAGGCTAGCAACCTGCTACTATTTAACCACTTTTATCTAACTTGCTACTTAAAATTGTGCTAAAAGTTTCAGTAAAGCGTGAAATAATTCATGGCTTTGTCTATGTAGCGTTTCGTCTGCTCTGCCTACATAAAACAATATTGAGCATTTTTTATATAATTTTACATACATACAATGATGCCTGTGTTCCCAATCAACTTATTTCCTAAGTCGCCTCTTTTTAACATCCTCGGAAGAAATGGATATGTGTTATTCTAAACCCGATACCATAAATATTTTTTCTATAATTTTACAGCCCAATTTGTGAATACACTTGACATTTGAAATAATATAAACAACGTTACAGAAAACGTCCTCACATACCTTATCGATTCACATAATTATCATTCGCATAAATTATAATAATTGATATAATTCAAGATTACACGTTATAAATATTTATACAATTATAAAGTAGGAATTTACATGATACAAAATATTTTTTGAGTCAAAGGTCAACAAATGATGAGGGTAACTTAGCTAGTGATCATTTTATAAAGGTATAATTTCCGAGCCTGATTCCATGCGGTATCCTTTTGGAAAATTATGCCAAACGATGCTTATAAGTAATAAAACTACAGTAAATTCCGTTAAAGATAATTATTATGCATTCATAGACGAGTCGTGTTTTATTTTATGTTGATTTAAATATTTTTAATATTAACGTCTGAGTTTAAGATTCTATTTAAGTATTCATTTATAGAGTCGACAACTAAAAGTATTAAAAAAAAAATTAAAGTCGTTATTGAAAAAAAAACTAGCGATATTTTATTATTACGTCAATAGGTACATTATTGCTTTTTAAATTAATAGAAAGTAGCTGTATTTGTATTATTTTCATAATGAAGGGTCTGGAGGAGATCCTTTCACATAAAACCACCTATAAATTTCAATATTTTTGTTTTGTTTTACTAGTAGGTACTGAATATCTAAAGAGTTTTAAATATGTAAGCATGTAACTCTATTATTACTAATAGTTTAAGGTTGGTCTATAATTTTCGGATAAACCTGTCTAAATAATATAAAGCGAAATGTTTAATTCATAATTAACATTAGTCGAATAATCGCGATCCTCTGCGAATGATCGAAAAAACGAGTATCGAGCAAAGTACGGTCAGTAATAAAAATATCGCAGTTCAACTTATAAAAAAAAATACAAAGAAAAAAGTCCACTACATTGGTATAGCTAATAATAATAGTCAAATCCCTAAAAGTCAGATTCCCGAGTCACATTTTAACTTATAAAAAAAGTTGGTCAAGTTTTTATAGATTAGCTTACATGTTATGTTATATGCTATTAGCTTCATTTATTCCATCTATGTCGTAGAAGGCGACTAAGGAAATTTAAGTATGCTTTAAGCGACAGGCTAGCAATCCCTCTTTATTATACTACCTCTTCCATCTGTTTTTAAACCTAAAATTTGCTAGCCTGGCTATTTGCAGCCATGCAAAGCGTGAAAATGTCGTAATCATGGTCTTGTCTATAGTTTTGCCTACCCCATTTAGGAACATGGGCATGATTGTATGTATTTATGTGTAGTCTGTCGGCCAATAAATCGAGCGTTTCAACCATCTCATTCATCTGTTTAGATTTTGATATCTTTCTTGATTAGAGTTCCTGACAGAAAAGTGTCCAGATGAAATGAGATGGCTGAAACGTTCTGTCAGGCCGTGACAGCTCTCATTGGCACGTCAAGGTCGTTCGACTCGTCAGATATCTTCTTTGCTGGCTGTACAAGCGACGTATCGCGACACAGACTTATATCGAAATAGATACCGCGAGTTCCTGCATTTGTATGAAAACCAAGCGTGCCACTTTTCTCTACCTACTGTAACGTCACATGAGCGCATAGTGATGGGAATTGACAGTCCGAGTGAAACCGATTCAAAGGTGACGCCGCCTTAATCAAGTTGTCCTGTCTCTAGGAAGTTAAACCTAATCTAAGTGGTACAAGACTAGATGAAATCGCGTCAAAGGAAGAGCATTGCTCTTCCTTTTGGTTCCCTTTTGGCACGCGAAGTACATGCACTTGAGTCATCTATTTCGATATGAGTCTGTGTATCGCTATGTCTCCAGTTGGTTAGCAAATAACTGTTGCAAACATCATTAAGTTTACATAGGCTGGAGTGTTTTAGCACTTGAAATTAGTCTTGGTATTAGGTAATGCCGTTAAGGCGACATTTACCATTTAATATCTTAATAACATTTTACAACTACTTTAACGATGGTTCCTATATTGTCTTTGAATTAGGAGTGCACCATACAATCATTAAACCTGTGCGGTGTCGGGATAGAATAGCACCTCTGTTTTTTCCGTGGATTTTAAGGTGACTGAGGAAATAGGTTAAGGTATTTTTAGGCGAAAGACTAGCCGATCACTATTAGGCATACCTCTTCTCTTTAAATCTAAGCTAGAAGTGTCTGCGAACCGTAAAATCATGGTTTTTGTCTATGTCATTTTTCTTGTGCTCTGCCAACCCCATTAGGGAACACACGAAGCGCGATGTAGAGAAACTCATGACACTTGTAGTTAATTTTTAGGAAGAGGTATAATAGTGACAGGTTGCTAGCCTGTCGCTTATGATACTTGAAACCTATCCTTTATCGCCTCTTAGGACAATGGAGAGGTGTTATTCTATCCCGATATCATAGAAAACTTGCTAACTTAAGACTGTTAGTTAGCAACAGGTTTTTAGCAAGAATGACAGTTCTAAGAACTTAGTGACAGAATAAGTCGTCTGTATGTCAGTATGTTTGTTACATTGATTATCATCTTACATTCTCTATAGTTATTGATAAATTCTGTATTGAGATAGTTTGTCTCGAGGAAGGGTTTATGCTATTTTTATCCCGGAAAATATATTAGTCCTGTGGGATAGTGTTCGAGCGAGTCATTTTACTGACGGTACTTTTTTGTTAACTGTAATCTTGTAATTATTAAATACATGTAATTAGTTACCTATCTGTTGAAATTAGAAGTCTTTCGGACTAAAGGAAGAATCGAATTTGTAATTTGTGCATGTTTTTCTTCTTCAAACATTAATTTAATAATTGTTAAGGGATGAATAATGTGGATGAAGCGACTATACATATTAGAATACAAGTGTAGTACTAGATTTTTAAATTGTGACTTTTATACAAGCCAAAAACCTGAAGTAAGTGAATTCATGGGTTGTTATGTATTAATTTTCTCATTAAAAATCAAAGCTCGCCACGCTCTTTTTTGAGACGTCATTTTTCATTGACATAATTATCATTTCGCCTAAAAATCGATTCGCAGAATTCCTAAAACTTCTAGAATTAGGTTTTAATGTCCGAAGACTCAATGGAAGGTTATCGAAGAAGGTGTTAAAATAGAAAACCGCAGTTTGCGTCATACTTATATAACTATGTTAGTTGTTCAGTATATTGTGGATTGACCTAGTGCCACCTAAGAGGGGTCGTGGGTTCAGTCCCGGGTCGGACTGTTGACAAGCTAAACCAAACATTGGGTAACTATTTAAAACTACTGAGAGTCAGTTGAATTAAATTGTTACACGGTAAATTGAGTTCGACATGTTTCGGGCAATTGGTCACCCATCTTCGGGGTAAAGTTCAAAGTAAATGTTAAGTAACTATGTATTCTTTACGTGTTTTTACTTTGGAATAATAGTAGAAGTTGACTGTTAGAAATCGCTCTGAAGAGGTAAAGCTTGTGTTTGCTTAAGTTATGCACTTTAATGATTTTTTTTTTATTTTCTTTTTTATCTGAATACAAGTTAAATAAAAAAGCGTAGACATACCTAATTTTGAATTTAATACTCTTATTGTTATTTCATTGGTTTCGTTTATTACAATATTGAGTATTTATGGATAATAATATTATTAATTTCAATCCATCTCATTTATTAAATAAAAATAAAAAAGTTTCAAATTAACAGGATTTTTTTATGCGAATTTCGCACTAACACTAATATAAAAATATAAATCACGTGTATTAAAAATTCATTCAAAAATCGAATCCTAATCACTGACTTCAAAAATATTTTCAACTTCACATGAAAAAGTTCAAACTTGCCGCACATCCTGGCACAAAAAAAACTTCAAATAAAAAAAAAACTCACCAGAAAAAAATAAACAAAACACGTCCACTGCACCCCGTCCACCACACTACACTGATTCGAAATTCGAAAAGTGTCTTTTTATAAAAAAAATATTCGCGCGCGCCAGTGGTTATCGGTTGGCGGTCGAGTAAGAACAACAAGCCTTTAGGATGCGACGCGAGTTTATATAAGCAAAGGATGAGTTGTGCTATGTTCTGAACGTCCCTGAACAGGAAAGTCCTTCAGGAGTTTTGCGGTTGCATGGGGTGCGTTCCTTTGACTTTGAGGTTTAGGAAAAAGTTGGGGATGCTTTCGCGCCTTTTTTTGGCAGTTGGGGCGGGAATGTATTAAATGACTTTGTTTTGTTGTGAGTAATTGAGTATGTTTAACAAGAGTAGGACAGTTTTTAGAGTTAATTCTATTCAAAACGTATTTTAATTACATGACACATAGAAATATTTTATATCTACAGAATGTTACAGACTCCCCTGGTGATGGTTTATATTGGTTGGTACCCATAATTAACTCTGGAATGTATAAAAAGTGTTTAATTTTTTTTCTTCATTAAAAACTTAACCTAAACTTAATCTTAAATTGAAATGTTGTTTTTTTTATTTATTTCACGGACGCAGGACATTCGGGAATCAAACGGCCGCAACTTGATGTTTCTTATCAGCTATGCCGAAATAGTAGATCATTTTTCTTTGTTTAACATTTTTTTTTATAACGTTGAGCTATGATATTTTAGATTAGAGCCATTTATATTTTTAAACATAATTTGAAGCCTTTATAACTGCTTATGATTATAAATACTTCAAAGAATTATAGTCCTGGGGTCCGTTACAGTCACTTTAAAAACTTTGGAAGCGTAGCGTTCGAATATCTTATGATATTTTTTGTATGTTTATACATAGATACAAGTCGCCTGTATTCCCAATCGGGGTAGGTAGAGTACACGAAATGCTAATTACATAAACAAAACTAAAAAGATAGAGAGCTATATACGGGCAGTTCCGAAAAAGTAGTCGTCATCTTGTTTCATAAATTTGCGTAAATATGAACAGAGTTATTAAATAAAGCCAAATTATGCAAATTGCATTATACCTATTACATGTATAGCATCCTTAGTAGCCTCTTACGATTCTCTTTCTTTCTCTCTTTCTTTCTTTCTTTCTTTCAGAGTTAAATTTAAGCCAGTTTTGTAGTAACAAATAATATTCTAATCTTCTGGTTTAATACAAAAAAACAAAGATCCTGACGAATTTAGAACCTCCTCCTTTTTTGAAGTCGGTTAATAATGTTAATGACATTTAATTTAAAAAAGCACTCATCGTCAAAATAAAATAAATCAAAACTGTCTGTGAAGTCCTAACTATTTAGTAAACATTAAGTATGTATTAAAATAAAACCAGCCAAGTGCGAGTCGGACTCGCGAAAGGTTCCGTACCATTGACTATGTAAATAAGTGCCGATCTGAACTACTTACTGATTGTTATTGAGTTATAGGTAATAGGTAAAAAACCTGCCAAGTGCGAGTCGGACTCGCGCACGAAGGGTTCCGTACCAAAAACTGCAAAAATTCAGAATTTTTGTATGAG
>BHDV01035675.1:147698-159585 GCA_005406045.1 Adoxophyes honmai
CACGTTTTTTGTATGGGAGCCCCTCTTAATTATTATAATTATTTTAATTTTAGTATTTGTTGTTATAGCGGCAACAGAAATACATTATTTGTGAAAATTTCAACTCTCTAGCTCTCATGGTTCGTGAGATACAGCCTGGTGACAGACAGACGGACGGACAGACGGACAGACAGCGAAGTCTCAGTAATAGGGTCCCGTTTTTACCCTTTGGGTACGGAACCCTAAAAAAGGCTTCTTTTTTATGGGAGCCGTTTTTAAATATCGGTTTTATTTAAATTTTATTATTTAAGTAGTAAAAAGTAATAATTCAACTGATTTTTTGAAATTATTAGTTGCCATTGATGGTATCGAGCAAACATACATACATGGGTCACGCCTGTATTCCCAAAAAGGGTAGGCAGAGCGCACAAATCGTGACATGGACAAAACCATGACTATACCACGTTTTGCGGCCACTTCTAACACATACAATTTTTTAGGTTTAATAGTGACAAGGTTGCTAGCCAGTCGCCTAAAATATACCTGAAGCTGTAGATATCTTTAATCGCCTTTTACGATATCCACGCAGGAAATGGAGAGGTGTTATTCTAAACCTGATACCACACGGACTAAAAAAATATCGAGCAAAAATATCGCGTTTATTTTATTGAAGCACCCTTGGATATTTATCTTATTTTAGTTTTGGTATTGTTATCATAGCTGCAATAGAAATACATTCATCAAAATTTCAAATATCTAAATCAAATATCGTTCATCACAGCCTGGTGACAGACAGACGGACGGACATCGAAGTCTTAGCAATGGGGTCCCATTTTTACCCTTTGGGTACGGAACCCTGACAAACACATAAAAATACTTTTCCCATATTCGATGAACCATTTAAAATCGATAACAGTAAATGAAAGGTTACGAATAAATACAAAATGACGTACATAATATTACTTATTATAATAGTGAAGGGATGACCGGTTAGGTCGACTAATCACTTGGTCGGAAATGCTACCCAATGACTCACAAATGCAAATAATGAATATTTATTTGCATGGCAACTTACTCGGTTAGACATGTCACTGTGCAACACACCCCTACTATCCCTACTAATATTATAAATGCGAAAGTAACTCTGTCTGTCTGTCTGTCTGTTACGCTTTCCCGCTTAAACGTCTCAACCGATTTTGATGAAATTTGGCACAGACAGTCTATAGATACTGAGAAAGGACATAGGCTACCTTTTATTGCGAAAAAGGTAATGTACTTAGTTATTTAACTGATTTATAAAAATAAAAGATATCAGACTAATATTACATACATACATAACATCACGCCTGTATTCCCGACAGGGGTAGGCAGAGCACACAAAACGCTACATAGAAAAAACGATGACTATTTCACGTTTCATGGCCGCTTCTAGCATATTATAAATGCGACAATTTGTGTGTGTTTGTGTGTGTGTTTGTTATCTGCGCTGCTCACGTCCTAAACCCAAAAAATATGCTAAAAATGGCCGCGAAACGTTAAATAGTCATAGTTTTGTCTATGTATCGTTTCGTGCGCTCTACCTACCCCACTTGGGAATACAGGCGTGATGTATGTATGTAAAATGTTACGATTAGTCAATTCTAGAAGAGGAAAGAGCTGAGGATGAAAATCCAAATTTCTTTGTCTAGTCTAGTATGTTTTAGTCATAGCTTATTTTCCTTATTTTCCCTATCGCATATATTTTTGCTTGCGTCAGCGACAGAATATTAGCTTGAATTTATCAAGTCTGTAAAACACATACGTCAATTTTACACCTGCGTTCCCAAAGAGCACATAAATCTTTACATAAATAAAACTATGACGTTTTAGCTAATTTTAGCATTATTAGGTAGATGACTAAAAAAACTAATTAGTCCGTCATATAGATTACAAAAAAATATTGCAAACGTATTTTTCTTTTATTTGACAAACAAGAAATGGTGAAACGGTGTTTTTTTTTTTGGTGTTTTTGGGTCGATACACACACAACAGGTAGACATTTGAAATATTCACAGAATGTTTAATTGTATATCTTTATAATTTTAAACAAAAAAAAACCGACCGCCAAATTAGCAATATTTTGAAAGTATTCTGTTTACGGAATGTAAAATCTTGACTTCATCAGCAAATTACCGAAACGCCGTACATCTCCATATAAAATTTGAAGAGTTCCCTCGATTTCTCCAAGATTCCATCATCAGATCCTGGTTTCGTGCCAATGGGACCAATTTCGAGTTATACCCTTTCGATTAAAAAAAATAATTTGAAAATCGGTCCACGGGTCTCCGAGATATCGAGTAATATACACACAAAAAAAAAAAAAAAAAAAAAAAAAAAAAAAAAATTAGGTCGAATTGAGAACCTCCTCCTTTTTGAAGTCGGTTAAAAATCAGTATGCAAGGGGGCTCTTAAACAAAAAACGAGTTTTTTTGCAGTTCTCGGTATAGTACCTTTCCGACTAGCACTAGACTAGTTCGACTCGCATTTGATCGATTTTTTATATCGACAAATGGTCGGCGTTCCCGATTAGTCGGTTATTTCCCATCTCTAGAGCAACCCGGACTTAGCGCCGCGTGGGCGGACCGCATAGCAACCGCGTTAGTATTTAAGCACGCGGCTTCGTTTGCATTTCACTTGCACTTTTAAACATACATCCACATCCATACTAATATTATAAATGTGATAGTGTGTTTGCTTGTTTGTTTGTCCGTCTTTCACGGCTAAACGGAGCGACGGATTGACGCGATTTTTTTTGGTAGAGATAGTTTAGGGCATGGAGAGTGACATAGGCTACTTTTTGTCTCTTCATAACCCCCCACTTCACTAAAATGGAAGCATTCCGCAATTTTCAATGTAAAAGCTAAAATTGGCATGCGGGCTTTTAGTGACTAACAAAAAAATTGTATATTAAATATAATTCCGAGATCTCTTCTGTGTTGCCCGGAATTTAAGGCGAGCGTAGCCGCGGGCAAAAGGTAGTACAATTAGTACATACATACATCAAGACGGAGGCAAAGAATAGAAACTATTACTATGTAGAATTGTAGAGGCTACTACCAGTTTTGTGGTTGTGTAGTTACATAGACTACACAGACGAAACCGCGACTATTCGCGTTTAGTAGCCACTTTTTGAGCTATGAGGTATCTTCTATAGTGACAGGTCGCTAGCCTGTCGCCTAAAACATGCCTACCTTAGTCTTAAGTCCTTAGTGGCTTTTTAAGACATCCACGGAAGAAATGGAGACGTGTTATTCTAAACCCTTCACCACACAGGGCTTAAAATGTACCTAAATCTATTGCCGTCGCCTCTTACGACATCCACGGAAGAGACGGAGAGCCGTCATTATAAACACGATACCTCACGGGTTTTTTTGATATCTATTAGCTTTATTACTGATTATACGTAAAAAAACACGCTAAAAATGGCTACAAAACGTAAAATATTCAGTTCTGACTATATTGCATTTCGTGAGCGCTGCCTACCAAGGTAATTCATATTCGTGAAATAGGCGTTTCGCTACGAACCCAATTTGCGAATTTATTAATATTATGTATGTAGTTAATACATTTTTCAAGTTAATTTCACATCGATAACAATTCGCTTTTACATAAAATTGTGATGGTTATTAAATGGCTGCCAAACTATTTTGATCGTCCTTTAACAAGGCAGGAAAGTATGAAGACCTATTAAGGTACATCCTGATCGGGCTAGCATGATGTTGCTACAGTACTTAACACGTTTTATTACATACATACATACATACATCACGCCTGTATTCACAAGTGAGGCGGACAGAGCACGATAATTATTTACATACATACATAACCGTCACGCCTTATTCCCTGCGGGGTAGGCAGAGACAACAGAGCGCCATTCGCATCTATTCTGACATATTTCTCTCGCTTCACTCACATTCATCACTCTTGTCATACACGCTCGACGGTTTCGGGTACTCCTTATTTGGGCTTTGTTTAGTACATCGCCGATCTGGTCGATATACGTTTTTCGAGGGCGCCCTCGTCCGCCTTGCCCTAACCACTTCCCTTGTAGATTTGCTTACATATCCTTGATTCATCATAATTATTTAATTACTGTAAATGTCTTGTACAAAAAGCAAAATTATTTTTTAATTAGGTAAGTTAACTCTTTTCAAATTTATAAAAGGAACAAACATTATCTTTGATATTTCCAGAGTATTGGCAATTTTTGCAGACCTGTAAATTTTTAGATAACTATCCCATAGAGGAAATAGTTGCCTAACCTTAGCAAATTAGGTTTAGGATAGATGTCATATCGAAAAAAGACATACATACATTCACACCTACATTCCCAAAATTCCCAGGCAGAACGCATGAAACGTGATATGGACAATATCATGATTATGACTATTTCACGCGTCGCAGCCACTTCTAGCTTCACGTTAGGTTTGAAAACAGATGGAAAAGGTAGTATAATAGTGACAAATTGCTAGCCTTACGGCTAAAGTATACCTTAACCTATTTCCTTAGTCGTCTCTTAGGACATCCACGGAAGAAATGGGTAGGTGTTATTCTAGACCCGCCACCACACGGGTCGCAGACTCTATTGATAGATAAATAAAATGTCATTTGTTTTATTAGTGCAACTAGATTAATTTAATATTGTGCAGAATTGCGAATAGAAAAAACAATAATTGCATAAATGTCGAATTATCTGAAGGTACAGTCAGCGTCTGATACATGTATACACTTTAGTACCTTTTCTAATTAACCTCATATTTGAACTCTAGTATGAAATTGTCACTGCGATCACTGTGACAAAGTACCAAAGTGTAACCATGTATCAGACGCTGACTGTACTTACCTACTACAAATGATGATAATAATAAAATAAAAATCGAAACGCTTAAAACCAGATCGTTATGCTAGGCCTTCTAAAAGTCTTTTTCTTATTTTAGGCTGGTAGGAGGTAAAA
This sequence comes from Adoxophyes honmai, assembly GCA_005406045.1. Taxonomy (NCBI): domain Eukaryota; kingdom Metazoa; phylum Arthropoda; class Insecta; order Lepidoptera; family Tortricidae; genus Adoxophyes; species Adoxophyes honmai. The sequence continues at coordinate 152,671 of BHDV01035675.1, forward strand.
GGTGATCTTAAACAATAAATAAAGCCCAGAGCGAGTTGGACTTAAAAACCGTGGGTTCTGCATTTATAAACGCGTTATTTAATACGTACTCACATACATTAGTGAGTCTCACGTTATTTTTATGTTTAAAGTTTCAATATCTTTAAGCAGGTAATGGTAGATAGAGATGGATTTTTTACGCATGCCTGAGGATGAATTATATTCGAGTGTGGACTTTCTGTACGCATTGTATGTACGCGGGGGTCTGACTGTATGATTAAGGGACCCCGAAACCGCACAATGTAAGTATTGGGTTTTACGCTTGACGACAAAAAGTGGTAGTAGTTTTTTTTTATCGCATTTTAAGCCGCAATAAAAAGTAAGTCTGGAATGAATGATCGCCAATTAATATTTTATTTTATTTATCTGCATTCGGTGAAAATGGGTCGCTGTGTTCGCAAATGGGGTAGGCAGAGCACAATATGATACATAGATATAACCATGACTATTTCACGTTTCGTAGTCAATTTGACCACAACTTTGGTTTGTAATTAATTGAAACAGGATAATAATTGATGACAGATCGCCAGCTTATTTTTTTTTTCACCAAAGCCTACATTATCATTACAGGCTACGCCTAAAGCGTGTATACAGTCATACATACGAGTACATACATACAACATATATCACGCCGGTATTCCCAAATGGGATAGGCAGAGCACACAAAACGCTACACAGGCAAAACGGAGGTATAAGAGAGACAGGTTGCTAGCCTGTCGCCTAAAAAATACCTGAAACTTTTTCCTTAATCGCTTCTTACGACATCCACGGAAATAACGGAGAGATGTTATACACACTTACTAAACCCAACACCGTACGGATTTTCCTTAAGGTTTATAAAAAAACAACCCATTTATGTGGTAACAATGTTTCTTTGAATTACATTATATTAAAATAATCATCAATCATTCTAAAAAGCTGCGGTAGCCTAGCGGTTTGACCTGTGGCCTCTTGCAGAGGGTCGTGGGTTCAAACCCCGGGCTCGCACCTCTAAATTTTTCGGAATTTACGTGCAATATCGAATTTGATATTTATCACGTGCTATTCAGTGAAGGAAAACATCTTGAGGAAACCTACACACAGCGACGAAGTAATTCAACGTTGTGAGTGAAGTTCCCAATCCGCTGTGGGCTCGCGTACTATAGCCCAAGCTCTCTCATACTAAGAGGAGGCCTGTGCCCCACAGTGGGACGTATATAGGCTGATGATGATGATGATGATGATTGTTTCCTTGAATTACATTAGGTATATTTAAATAATCATCAATCATTCTAAAAGCCGTGAGGTCCCCGTGTGGTGCCGGGTTAGGATAGCACTTCCCCGTTTCTTCCCGTGGGTGTCGTAAGAGTCGACTCTGGGAAAGGGTTAGTGTGTTGTGGGCGATGGGCTAGCAACCTGTCACTGCAATATCATGTTTAACCATCTGGTTTCCCTGAAATTGCGAACGTGGCACTGGATTTTTGAATTCATGCGCTCTGCCCACCCCTCTTGGGAATACAGGCGTGAGAATATGTATGTATGTATGTAATAACATGTGAAATTAGAACACACAAAGATAGTTGAGAAAAAAATATATGTATGCAGGTGACATGTCACTATTGTACTTTTTAACTTAATGTATTTATATGAAACAATTTCAACTGAGTCATACTGACATCATAGTTATGGTAATATTGGTAATAGAGGCATTACTGCACAGTGCCGCCCTCTATGACAGATGGATGACATTTCGGAACTAATGGCCTGTTATTAGTATTATTAGGTACATTCAAAGGTCTTAGTAATAATTCGTCATAGTAGATTGATAAGGTCTAGACTAGTCGAAGGTTAGGAGAGCATAAAGTGAAAGAAATGTTTTCCAAACAATTTTTTTACTCTCTATTATTACACTAGCTGTGCCCGCGATTCCGTTCGCGTGGAATAGTGACTTTGGGCAATTTCCCCCGCTTTTTTCACATTTTGCAGTATTTCTTCGCTCCTATTGGACGCAGTGTAATGTTATATAGCCTAAATCCTTCCTCGATAAAAGGTCTATATGATCTATATCTATCCAACACAAAAATATTTTTTCAATTTGAACCAGTGGTTCCTGAGATTAGCGCGTTCAAACAAACAAACAAACAAACTCTTATTGAACAAACAAACAAAAAAACAGATGGAAAAGGTAGTATAATAGTGACAGGTTGCTAGCCTGTCGCCTAAAGCATAACCTATTTTCTTAGTTGTCTCTTACGACATCTACGAGAGAAATTATGCAGTGTCGAAACCACACAGGAAAATCGAAAAACTCGTGTACAATATTTAATAATAATCTACCTCAAAACTAAATGGTTTTTCTTGTCATCTTGCCTGTTATGCGAAGCGATCGTTCGACGAAAAGATCATTAGGCGAAACAAAATTATGCAAAAGAACAGCAGACCGTGAAAACTTCCCCGAAGGTTTGACAGGTTGTAAATGCAAGGATATGTCTTTGTTTACGTTTAATGACGTTGTTAATATTTACATTAGTTTTCCCGAGGTACTTACTATGTCCGGCTGCTTCTTCAATTTTCCGTTAAGTACAGTTGTTACAAGTTTTCCGTTTTTCCTATTCCAGTAGTTGAAAAAATTGGATAAGTGCGAGTCGGGCTCGCGCACGAAAGGTACCATTGACTAGGAAAGTTAAGCGTCCCTGTGCTCGACACTGGCCCAATACACGGCACTTGCAACCTTATGTCATAGTAAGAGGTGACAGATGGGTGTCGTCTACTGGGCGTTGAGGCGTCGAGCATTGGTATATTTATCTTAAATGGAAGGTAAATTGCGGTTTCCGATTAATGACACTTATTAAAAATATACTTAGTTTATTAAAATTCCCAATCCGCACTGGGCCCGCGTGGGAACTATAGCCCAAGCCCTCTCATACTGAGAGGAGGCCTGTGCCCTGCAGTGGGACGTATATAGGCTGGATCATGATCATGATATTAAAATGTGGTGTCGGGCTTAGGAGCAGCGCAGACGACAGACTTTTTGTACGATCGGGTCTGCGGCACACAAAAAATCTGCGTGGATTGTATGCAGTGTGCGCCGGACTTTTTGCGCGTCGTGTGTGTTACTGTACTGCATACAATTTCATAGGTTCTATTTTCACAGACTAAAAAGTCCGTCGCGGTCAATTTGTCGTCTGCGCAGGGCCTTAGTATAATACCTCTCTCCCTTTCTTCCGTGAATGTCGTAAGAGGCGACTAAGGAAATAGGTTAAGGGTATATTTTAGGCGACAGGCTAGCAACCTGTCACTTACTTGCCAACTCAAAACCTAAAAAAAAATCAAACGTGGCCATGGTGGTCGGTAGTCATGGATATATCTAAATAGCGTTTCGTGTGCTCTGCCTACCCCATTTGGGAATACAGGCGTCATGTATAAAATAAAAAAAAATAAAAAAATTACTGGACTTTTACACCAATCACCTAGTCCCAAAGTAGGCAATTTAATGCCTGTGTTATGGGTACTAGACAACGGATAAACTTACTTATATATAGATATACATCCAAGACTCGAAAGCAAACATTCGTATTCATCATACAAACATCTGCCCCGACCGGGGATCGAACCCGGGACCTTAAGCTTCACAGTCAGGTACTCTAACCGCTGGGCTATCCGGCCGTCAAATATGGTATGGTCAAGTATGGTAGAGATGTAGCCCACATACATATCCGACTGTACACTGCGTATCAATGGACATAATTGTACCGGATGCAAGCGACCCTGACCGCTAACTGGAAGATACGCGGTAATAAGTCCGCCTTGGGGCGCTGAGTCATGTGTGTTGACAATGCGATGTGCCGGGGTCATTCCTGACTTTGTTACAATAGGTAGATCACACTTATTTTTCTTCTTGCTGGGTCTCAAAAGTAAACATTATGGCATTAGGACATGAACATTAAGGAAAAGTATTTAATATGTTCAACGCTGTGTGTGAAGTTCCCAATCCGCACTGGGCCCGCGTGAGAACTATAGCCCAAGTCCTCTCATACTGAGAGGAGGCCTGTTCCCTGCAGTGGGACGTATATTGGTTGTTGATGATGATGATGATCTTAATATGAGTGAGAATCGCGAAAGTTTAAAACATTACAAAGTATCTTAAATCTATAAATAGAACATTAATAGACACATATAATCGCGCCCGTGTTCCCGAATGAGATAGGCAGAGAACACGAAAAGTGACATAGACAAAACCATGATTATTTCACGTTTCGTTGCCACTTCTAGCATATCAGGTTTTAAGTTGTTAGGTATAATAATGACAGGAGTTGCTAGCTTGTCGCATAAAGCACACCTCAACACATTTCCTTAGTTGCTTCTTACGACTTCCACGGAAGAAATGGAGAGGTGTTCTTCTAACACGGCACCACAGAGGTAATAGAATATTCTCTTCGATAAGGCAATATTTTATTATAAACTAATACTTGCTATGTTGGGAATTGAACCAAGTTAGCGGAAAACATTTTTCTTTCTTCTTTTTTTTATGAAGCCCCGTGTGGTGCTGGGTTAGAATAGCACCTCCCCCTTTCTTCCCGTGGGTGTCGTAAGAGTCGACTCTGGGAAAAGGTTAGTGTATTGAGGGCGATGGGCTAGCAACCTGTCACTACAATATCACGTTTCACCATCTGGTAACCCTGACATTGCTAAACGTGGCATTGGATTTTCAAATTCATGTGCTCTGCCTACCCCTCTTAGGAATACAGTCGTGAGAACATGTATGTATGTCATGTACTTATGTTTTTTTTATGAAGCCAGTCGAAAGACTGGACCAAAATAATATTCTTCTTAACATAGCATCTCAAAAGAATCACCGTTAAAATATGTTTAATTTAAATTAAAAAAAAAGTTTGAAGATGATGTCGAAAGAGACGATAAAGGAAATAGAATTAACTTAATGTATTTTAGACGACAGGTTAGCAACCTGTCACTATTATACCTGCCAACAGTGCCAACTAAAACCTTTAAAATGCGCTAGAAGTGGCTACGTATAAATTCTAACTAAATTAATCTTTTCTCACGAAGTTTTCCTGCATTATTAAACCATGAAACAATGTTTACGCACTTCTGCAAGGAAGGTAAATGACACATTTACAAAGAAATAATGACAATTAATCATGAATAATTAAGTATAATGATTAATTGAGGCGTGGGATGACTTTATAGAGGAATTGCGTGATTAACGCGTCCGTCCCACCGTTGGGCTTGTAATAGACATTACATACATACATACATATTCTCACGCCTGTATTCCCTTGAGGGGAAGGCAGAGCACATGAATTCAAAAATCCAGTGCCACGCTTAGTAAGTTCAGGGTAACCAGATGGTTAAACCTGATATTGCGGTGACAGGTTGCTAGCCCATCGCTCACAATACACTAACCCTTTCCCAGTGTCGATTCTTACGTTACGACACCCACGAGAAGAAATGGGGAGGTGCTATACTAACCCGGCACCACACGGGTAAAAATTATATACAGGGTGCAAAAAACCTCCTGGTGACACATACATACATACAATCCTACGGGAACTACGAGTACAGAAGAAGGGATGCTTTGAGATCACTTTATGTGAAATATATTTCTGAAAATCTATTTCCTATCCAACACAAAAAGAACCATCGAAATCGGTGCCCCCGTATACAAGTTATGAAACAACATTATGTATGTACACAAAAAATTACAGCCGAATTGAGACCTTTTTTGAAGTTGGTTAATTTATTAAAGAAATATTTATGTGGAGCTCCATGAAGTCTTTTTTTGCCAAACTATCTTAAGCCACTGCGCTATGTATATTTAGTGGATGTATCATTGTAATAGATGCATCATTTAATTTCTCTCACCTCGCGGTGTCCTTGCTAGCATGAATCAATGGTATTCAGTCGAATTTGTGTGGGTTTCTGAGAAGGATTTAGTAGAAAATAAGCTCAAGGCGCCGTCTGATGCCGTGGTGACTATACGGAAGAGTATTATTGTATGACTCTTACATAGGTACATACATATTTTCACGCCTGTATTCCCAAGAGGGGTAGGCAGAGCACATGAATTCAAAAATTCAGTGCCACGTTTAGCAATTTCAGGGTAACCAGATGGTTAAACGTGATATTGAAGTGACAGGTTGCTAGCCCATCGCCCACAATACACTAACCCTTTCCCAGAGTCGACTCTTACGACAACCACGGGAAGAAAGGGGGAGCTGCTATTCTAACGAGCGTCATGTGCGTTTCTGCGTATTTCCTTCTTACGTCATTCACGGAAGAAATGGAGACGTGAGGCAGATCCCTCCTGTAAAAGTAAGAGGAGTTATGACGCGTGTTTGTCCGATGATACAAGGTGAGAGTTTCGTCATAACCATACCGACGACGCTCTGACGCATTTGGGAAAGCCTGATACAAAATACAAGGTCGTTTTCGCGTATCAATAATAAGGAACAAGTTGTTAAGTGCCATTATCTCTCCATTTCTTCCGTGGATGTCGTGAGAGGTGACTAAGGCGACAAGATAGCAACCTGTTACTAATATATCTCTTTTTAGGGTTCCGTAGCCAAATGGCAAAAAACTGAACCCTTATATCTAACTTTATAGTAACAATTGTAGTATAATAATATTATTATGTAGTTCACAAACGGGACATGGTCATGGTTTTGGCTACGTAACGTTTTAGTGTGCTCTGCCTGCCCCATTTGGGTGGGTGTCTATAAAACCGGTTTAGTAAAAAGTTTGACTCGTATCTGAACTTTAACGTTTCTTGTACTATTCCATTAATTTGTATGTTTGGGTCATTGTCATAACCCTAAAAAAACATGTCCATTTGTAATATATATAAGACATTTTTAATAATTGCATTCAATTTACATC
>BHDV01035675.1:162408-182917 GCA_005406045.1 Adoxophyes honmai
TAGTAGCCTATGTCACTCTCCATGCCCTAAACTATCTCTACCTAAAAAATCACGTCAATTCATCGCTCCGTTTAGCCGTGAAGGATGGACAAACAAACAAACAAACACACTTTCCCATTTGTAATATTAAGTAGTATGGATATGGATTCCTCCAACACTTACTTATCACTTACCAATACCAATAGCACTACCAATTTTTGTCAGTCGCCTCTTCCGACATCCACGGAAGAAATGTGTTCTAAACCCGTCAATATTAAGTGTTAGTAAATCTGACGAAACAATAACGCAATTCCATACCGTTTGTGTCACCTTGTGGTTGGATTCCAAATTTTGCGTCACGACTTCACCTTCGATGTGACCGCCAATATTTAAAATCTAGAGACGCAATCAAGTAATTAATTAATCACTAAAATATTTAGTGTTGTCGGGGTTACAATACCACGAGTTCCTGCATTTGTATGAAACCCAAGCGTGCCACTTTTTCTCTACCTACTGTAACGTCACATGAGCGCTTTAGTGATGGGAATTGACAGTCCGAGTGAAGCCGATTCAAAGGTGACGCCGCCTTATTCACGTTTTCCTGCCTCTAGGCACTTAAACCTAATCTAAGTGGTACAAAACTAAATGAAATCGCGTCAAAGGAAGAGCATTGCTCTCCATTTTGGCACGTAAAGTACATACACTTGAATCATCTATTTCGATAAACGGATCTCCTCATTCTTATTCGATCACATAGACATTTCGAGCATAGCCCTCTCCATTGCTCGTTGAGCCACTTTAAGCGTTGCATCATTATCATCATCATCACCCTATATACGTCCCACTGCAGGGCACAGGCCTCCTCTCAGCATGAGAGGGCTTGGGCTATAGTTCCCACGCGGGCCCAGAGCGAATTGGGAACTTCACACACAACGTTGAATTACTTCGTCGCTGTGTGTAGGTTTCCTCACGATGTTTTCCTTCACCGAATAGCTCGTAATAAATATCAAATTCGATATCACACATACATTCCGAAAAATAGAGGTGCGAGGCCGGGGTTTGAACCCACGACCCTCTGCTTGAGAGGCCGCATGTCGAACCGCTTGCTATCACGGCAATACGGTTAACCGATGCATAACAGAATGCAATTTGCAAAATTTGCCTTTCATATGTCAACTTTGTATTCTTACTTACGCATATTTGTGAAATAAGATGACCGAGATGACGAATACTTTTTCGGAACGGCCAAACAAGCTCATAACCTCTCTATTTCGAAATAGGTATTCCCCGATATGAAACCGAACCGATTATTAACTCTGCAATTATTAATTTAACCCATTTAGGGTAAACGTTCGTGTGTTGGACACTGCGTTGTAGGTACAGTCAAGGAAATTGATACCTGTGCCACTTTACGAGCGTCTCCCTGCCGAGCTAAAGAACGAACCGTCCGATGATGCATTTAGGCGCCAACTAAGAAACCTTTTGTTGGATAAACCTGTATTCTGTTTGCGAGTTTTAGATTTTATTACAATTTTTGTTTACCTTTTTAACCGACTTCAAAAAGGAGGAGATTCTCAATTCGACCTAATTTTTTTTTTTTTGTGTGTATGTTACTCGATATCTCGAAAACCCGTGGACCGATTTTCAAATATTTTTTTTAATCGAAAGGGTATAACTCGAAATTGGTCCCATTGGCACGAAACTAGGATCTGATGATGGAATCTTGGAGAAATCGAGGGAACTCTTCAAATTTTATATGGAGATGTACGGCGTTTTCGGTAATTTGTTGATGAAGTCAAGATTTTACATTCAGTAAACAGAATACTTTTAAAATATTACTAATTTGAAGTCGGTTTTTTTTTGTTTAAAATTATTGACATTTACCTTTAACATTTATTTTTTGATTTTGACATTTTTGACATTTTGTGATTTGATTTGATTTTATTTTTATGTTCATGATCTTATTAATTTGTATTTATTAGTTTTCACCATTTGACGATCTTTTTGTGAATTCTTTGTATCTGACATATAATTTGGATGTAATGTAATTTTCAAAAGTGACAAATAAATCTAATCTAATCTAATCTAATCTTTGAACCTTTTCATGGTGAGTTTCATATTGCTTTGATTAGTATATAGTATGGTATGTCACAGTGACATTTCTAGTGAAAAGGTACAAAGTGGCACAGTTATCAATTTCCTTGACTGTACTAGTATATGAACAGGGTATAAGTAGACGCTTGTGGTGGCAGTAGAACCATGTGTTGTCGGGTTTAGAATAACACCTCTCCATTTCTTCCATGGATGTCGCAAAAGGCTACTAAGGAAACAAGTTTAGGTAGGTATGCTTTAGGTGACAGGCTAGCAACCTGTCACTATTATACCTCTTCCATCAATTTTAAACCTAAAATTATGCTAGAAATTGCTGCGAAGTGTGAAATAGTCATGATTTTGTGTATGTTACGCTTCATCGACAGGTTGCTAGCATCCCTTAACCTATTTCCTTACCTTAGTCTCCTAAGAGTCGACTCTGGGAAAGGGTTAGTATATTGTGGGCGATGGGCTAGCAACTTGTCACTGCAATATCACGTTTAACCATCTGGTTACCCTGAAATTGCTAAACGCGGCACTGGATTTTTGAATTCATGTGCTCTGCCTACCCCTCTTGGGAATACAGGCGTGAGAATATGTATGTATGTATGTATAGTCTCCTATTACGACATCCACGGAAGTTGTTATTCTATCCACAGTGTTATTCTATCCCACATTCATTAGTCTCTTCATACATGCTCGTCGATTTCGGGTACTCTTGACCTGACCTGTTTCTAAAACGTCCGCGATTTGGTCACGGAACGTCCTTCTAGGTCTCCCACCACACCCATTCACACTTCCCGTATAAATCTGTTTAGTAAATCTTCTTTCATCCATCCTCTCTATATGACCAAACCAGCTAAGCATACTTTTTTCAATGTGGATAAACCAAAAGAAGTAGGAAAGAAGATGGTGATTTAATATTTAGTCTTGCTGTCCAGCGAGGAAACGCTGCCAGCCTTCTGGGCACGATGAGTAGCGACGGCGATTTGGGGGAGATTTTTAATTTATAGTTTTAGTTATAATTAATATAGTTTAGTATATTTTTCTGTACTTAATACTTAGTGCTTAATTTGTATAATATGTTTTGTATACATATGTATACCTTGCTGCTATTGTAACTTATACTTAGGTGGGCGATGGTAAGTAGATTAAAACCGTGTTATATGTTAAAGAAGTAGGTATGTCAGGACCGTGGCAAGTGGAACAAAGTGGTCTCTGCCTACCCCTGTGGGAAAGAGGCGTGACTGTATGTATGTATGTATGTATGTATTCTATCCCGACACCACACGGAAATTTTAATTACATTTTTTTCTCGTAAATATTTTGAATTCTTGACATTATTTGTTATAATTTTTTACGACTCTAGTGTTTTAGGGAACAAATAAATCTATAGCTATAGATCTTTCTATCTATCTAAAATATCGAAACACACAAACTCATCACAGAATCGTCCATACTTATAAATAATGCATCTCATAATCAGATCGTGGAAAGTTCATACAAATTATGCCAAGGTCGTCGGAACAATAAAAACAGTATTGTTTAGACGCGATCTTTAAAACATTTGATACTTGCGCAAGCGGTCATCGGTCAGTTATGCTCAGTTTTTAAACGGTTTTACTTAGCTTACCCCGTTTGTTTTTTTATTCGTTCGTTGGTGGGTCAAATTTAGAAATTGAAATTTCACCCTCTTTCCGTCAACTGATTGATCTGAAATTAGGCATGCGCTTTTAGTTTTGGTGACAATACAAAAATGTATATTCATTGTCATTGTAAATTCAAAATGGCCGCCGCTACAAAATGGCGGATAACCTATTTCTTATCAACCCCATCAATTGGGTATCAATTGAAAGGTAGGTACAGTGCACTATACAAAAAAACTAAAAAATAAACTTTTAAGTAAAACGGTTTTTAAATGCATTGATTAGAATAAAATAAAACAGTTTTACTTAAGAGTTTATTTTTTTATTTTTTTATTTTTGGTTTGCTGAAGACTGCAGCCCTCGTGAGGAGTACGGGTAGAGAAAGGTGGAGCTGGTACTTTTAAGTAAACATTACAAAAGAGAATTAGGGTCTCCACACATTAGTCGACGCCTCTGAAACGTACCTACCTAAACATATTTCCTTAGTCGCCTCTTACGACATCCACGAAAAAAATGGAGTGGGTGTTAGTCTACCCCGACACCACACAGGATATATTTTATAATGTTGACGGCGCTGGGGCCCCACGTTCCAAAGTTTGAAAAAAAAAGAAATAAAATTATAAAATAATATTGTTACTGAAATTTTTATCACTATGAATATTTAAATTTTTATCAGGCAAACTTTAACAATTTGAACTAATGCATTATGTTGCTTCAAATGAGTAAGAAACACTAATTTTGTGTCACAAATTTGATTTCACGCCGTATTATTTCATGGTTGAACCCAAAACAAATATTTTCTATGGTTATCGATGATAAGAAGAATTGCACCCACAGACGACCAATAGATGGCTATTTTACGATAGCTAATTAATAATTTACTTACACATCTTAAAGTTATTGAAAAAAAAACAGGAAAAATACCCACTAAGGTAAACGTCCCTGAGCTCCACACTGACTGACATGGCACTTGCAACCTTATGTCATAGTAGACAAGTGACAGGGGGTATCATATACTGGGCGTTGAGGCGTGGAGCATTGGTACATTATTTACATTACATTGGCATAGCTGTATATAAAATTAAATGTAGAGTAGATTAATTCATTGTTTTATTCAATATTTATTTAATTAAATCTCTTATTTTTATCAGGCTACGGGATTAGAAGCCCTAAAGTGGATACTTCAACAGATAGCTGAAAAAACCGGCCAAGTGCGGTCGGGCATTGCGATACACGCTGCAAGCGTCTTTGGTACCATGCCTCGGGGGTGCTTATTTCTAAATGTAGTTTAATTTTTTAGTTAAATTTATTTTTCTTCCTTTAGCCTAATAAATTAAGGTTAATTAAGGTAAGAACCTCGGAATTTCGAGATACCCAGCTGGAAGTTTTGTAAATATTTGCATATTGAGGCCCTAAAAGTTGTCTCAAAACCTACATATTCTAGGGTGTGAGCGACTATTAAATTTCAAGGTCAAAAGTCACAAAAATCTGTTTTTTGCGCTTCTTTTGTAAATATCTCATTTCCTATGGATTTTTGCTATTTGTGTTTCTTGTCAATATTGTAGAATACAAAATTCTCTACAAGTTTTGTTTTTTATTTTTTTTATACGGTGAACCGATTTCGAGATAGAGGGCGGAGAGCGCGCGGTCATAACAACACTTTGGGTCGACCGGTCTCCGATCGAAAACGCGCCATTATATACTTGATGAACTATCGATAGATCAATGATTATAAATATTTGATTAATTAAATCAATGTGGCTTTGGGTTGGCTGCTGACTCTCTTCGTTTTTTGACGTAAATTAGAAGATGTGTCCCTCTACCCTGGATTTTTGCAATTATAGTTCATTTTTTTCTATGTACCTACCAGACCAGCTGGTTTTCGATTTTTGACGTAAAATGAGGTGACCCACTAAGTTGAATATTTTTTGTAAAGGAGGTATGTCCATTTCGACAGTAGTTTGGTTGGGCTCTAGTGCTTTCTAATCAGGGTCACCAGGTACTCCAGATCTTCAATTATCCCAGTTTTTATATTTTTCCCTTTATGTAGTCATTAATCCCTAATTCTGTACCAAATTTCAGCTTTGTGAGTTTATGGGAAGTAGGTACTAGCTCTATTTTGATGATCATGAGTGAGTGTGTGAGTGCCAAAAAGCAAAACTTTGCTTTCGTTTAACTTCGGAACTAAATGACCCGCTGACTTGAAATTTTGGATTTTAAGTATACTGTAATTATAGCTTACTAGCTGACAAAAATTTCGGCGTTCTGGTCTTATCCAGAAGTGCTCAAATAGGTGCCTGAAAACGCGGCGAAATGGATCCAGTAAAGGATGGTACGGCAGTGCTTGCTTCGCGCTCGACTTGGTGGGGGCACGGCCGTGCCCCCGACCATCAACTTCTGCAGCATTTTGAAGTTTTACAATATCTGTGTCGTTTTGGCTATCGAAGTACCCAAGGCCTTAAGTGATGCTGTGACCGCGCGCTCTCAGACCTATGTCTCGAAAACGGTCCACCGTATAAAAAAAATTAGACGCAAAATTTGTAGAGAATTTTGTATTCTACAATATTGACAAGAAACACAAATAGCAAAAATCCATAGGAAATGAGATATTTACAAAAGAAGCGCAAAAAACAGATTTTTGTGACTTTTGACCTTGAAATTTAATAGTCGCTCACACCCTAGAATATGTAGGTTTTGAGACAACTTTTAGGGCCTCAATATGCAAATATTTACAAAACTTCCAGCTGGGTATCTGGAATTCCGAGGTGATTTCCTAACCTTATTAGACTACTTGTTGTTGTGGATTTAGAATAACGACTCTCCATTTCTTCCGTCGATGTCGTAAGAGGTGACCGAGGAAATGGGTTTAGGTATGCCTTAGGCGACATTTTAGCAAGTTATTATACCTCTTCCATATGTTATTAAATCAAAAATTATGTTAGAAATGGCTGCGAAGTGTGAAATAGTTACTATTTCGTCTCTATCACTCTTCGTGTGCTCTGCCTATCCCATTTGGGAACACAGGCGTGATTGTATGTATGTATTTATCCTGTTGCAGCTTGTATAATATACATACATACATACATATTCTCACGCCTGTATTCCCATGAGGGGTAGGCAGAGCACATGAATTCAAAAATCCAGTGCCACGTTCAGCAAATTGAGGGTAACCAGATGATCAAACGTGACAATTGTGGTGACAGGTTGCTAGCCCATCGCCCACAATACACCAACCCTTTCCCAGAGTCGACTCTTACGACACCCACGGGAAGAAAGGGGGAGGTGCTATTCTAACCCGGCACCACATATACATTATAGATATTGTTTTTTATTTCAATATTCGGCGAAAATAAAATTACACATTTAGGTGAATGGTTCCTAAACGGGATTCATGTCAACTGCCTCGCCTGCCCACTATGTTATAAAACCGCAAACACACATATATGGATTGCTTGCATATTATTTTTCTAAATACTTAGTGCTAAGTAAATATATGAATTGTCAAGGATGCGACGCCTACTGCGGTTGCAAAGCTAAGAAAACCATAATATATGTTTGGACAATATTTCAATACAAATATTAGATGAAATATGAGTCATTTTCAGCAGCTATATCTCAAACACATGCCGTGATAGCCCAGCGGTTCGAACTGTGGCCTCTCAAGCAGAGGGTCGTGGGTTCAAACCCCGGGCTCGCACCTCTGAATTTTTCGGAATTTATGTGCGATATCAAATTTGATATTTATCACGAGCTATTCGGTGAAGGAAAACATCGTGAGGAAACCTACACACAGCGACGAATTAATTCAACGTTGTGTGTGAAGTTCCCAATCCGCACTGGGCCCGCGTGGGAACTATCGCCCGAGCCCTCTCATACTGAGAGGAGGCCTGTGCCCTGCAGTGGGACGTATATAGGCTGATGATGATGATGATCTCAAACACACGTATAAATCACGCCTGTATTCCCATACATACATACATACAGCCGTGTTCCCAAATGAAGTAGGCAGAGTATACAAAAAGTGACTTAGACAAAACCATGATTATGACTACTACAAGCTTTGCAGCCACTTCTAGCATAATTTTAGGTTTAGCATAGGTTTTGGTTAGTCGACCGGTATCTGTCGATCAATTACAGTACGTCTAGTATGTTCATTTCGATGGTGCAGTCGTAAACGAATTCGTTTGCGAGTTATCGCAAAAATGTATGGAAAGCGAGACAGCGCCGCCAGCGGAACGTTTGCACAACTGTCACGGTCGACAAGTCTCCATACATTCCGCGACAACTCGCAAAGGAACTCGTTAACGACTGCACCATCGAAATGAACACACTAGACGTACTGCTACCTGACTGCCTAGTGTAATGAAAACGGTCATGAATCGATAACGATTTCGTTTGGGAATTAACGCGAAGAATTGTATGGAAACTTAGACAGCGCCGCCAAGCGGCACGTTTGTACAACTGCCGCGGTCGACGTCTCCATACAATTCCGCGTAAATTCGCAAGCGAAATTGATCTTGATCTATTTTATTACACTAGACGCTCAGACCAGTCGATCAACTTCGATCAACGTTAACCGATGCCGTCGATCGACGTTAACCCATGCCGTCGATCGACGTTGACCGACGCCGTCGATCGACGTTAACCCATGCCGTCGATGGACGTTGACCGACGCCGTCGATGGACGTTGACCGACGCCGTCGATGGACGTTGACCGACGCCGTCGATGGACGTTGGCCGACGCCGTCGATGGACGTTGACCGACGCCATCGATGGACGTTGACCGACTCTGCCTCTCAAAGGTTGGCTGTAAGAGATCCTGTAAGGGATAAGTCCGCCTTTGTACTTCTTTGTACTTTTAATTTTTGTTTTTTGTATTTTGTGTTTTTTCCTTTTGTACAATAAAGTGTTTACTTATTTACTTACTTATTATGACTATATCACGCTTCGCAGCCACTTCTAGCATAGTTTTAGGTTTGTAAAGATGGAACAGGTAGTGACAGGTTGCTAGCCTGTCGCCTAAAGCATACCTAAACCTCAATGCGGTTGAAATTGCAATCATATGTCACTAGTTGAACTTTTGGTTAAATTGTGACATCAGTTAAACATCATTCTTCTAAGTAATCCAACTTGGTGGCTAGCACTGTGGTCATTTCGAAGGCCAGTTCCTTTGAAATGTACTGGCAAAATAATGAGTCGTCTTCATTATGAAGAGTTTTCGCATTGACGTCTGTGCATTAGATACGGACTCTTTAAAAATTCATCGAAATTCTTGTCTCAGTCTTTTTTAGTATAAGAAAATAATAATAAGCTGTCCTAAGCTGTGGGTTAGTGTATTGTGGGCGATGGGCTAGCAACCTGTCACTGCAATATCACGTTTAACCATCTGGTTACCCTGAAATTGCTCTAAGTGGCACTGGATTTTTGAATTCATGTGCTCTACCTACCCCTCTTGGGAATACAGACGTGAGAATATGTATGTACCTATGTAGGTATGTCCTAAAATTCACCCTGAATTGTATCTGGCACAACATTCCCATAACGCTCGCGCATTTCCTCGCTGAATCGCTAAGGGTCAGTTTACATCGAGGCGAGGCGCAGCGCTGCGTGGAAAACGTGCTCTGAATTCTCACACTGAAATGTGAACCTTATACACACACACACACATCCTCACGCCCGTATTCTCAAGAGGGGTAGGCGGAGCACATGAATTCAAAACTACAGCCACATTTAGCAATTTCAGGGTAATGAGGTGGTAAAACGTGATATTGTACTTAGTGACAGGTTGCTAGCCCATCGCATATAATACACTAACCCTTTACCAGAGTCGCCTCTTACAATATCAGCTCTCCATTAGAGCATTGCTCTCCCTTTTGGCACGCGAAGTACATACATTTGAGTCGTATGTCGATATAAGTCTGTTTAATACATACACCGTACTAAGAAGTCGGCTCCCACCGTGCATTATAAAGTGGATTGACCATTGTTTCACAGATTAATTGGATTATTAGTAATTAACAGTTACAAAGAAAAATACTAGCTTTCCGCAAGCTGAAAATTATGTCTATTAGGTTTCATACATACAGTCAAAGAATTTAATACCTGTGCCACTTTGGACCCTTTCTCAAGAAATTTCACTGTGACATACCATACTAACTACTAATCAAAGCAATGTGAAACTCATTATGAAAAGGTTCAAAGTGGCACAGGTATCAATTTCTTTGACTGTACATATACTTACGCCTAAGTATGTTCTCAAAAGGGGTGACAAAGATAAAACCATGATTATAACCATTTCACGCTTCGCAGCCACTGCTAGCTTAATGTTAGGTTTGAAAACAGATGGAAGAGGTAGTATAATAGTGATGTTAATAGCCTGACGCTTAAAGTCGCGTTTTCACCTAGTGTTCTGAACAGCATTCGTTCGTTCGTGCGGTAGATGAAAACGCTCAACCGTTCGAATGTGTTCGTTCAGCGTTTTTTCATTTAAGTGAAAACAGATGTTGTCTGTTTTGAGCGCACATAAGCCGAACAGCGAACATTTGTTCTGAGCAAATGTTTGCTCAGAACATTAGGTGAAAACGCGGCTTAAGGCATTAAACCTATTTACTTAGTCGCTTCTTACGATATCCACAGAAGAAATGGATAGGTGTGTCGTGCAGCGGCTAGCGGGGAGCTTGTGGGAAATAATTAAAAGACTAAGTGACAAGACCAGGTTTTATTTTTATTCTAGACCCGACACCATACGGGCTATGTGTGGGCTAAGGGCGCTTGTGCTCTACCATGAATTTTCCGGTCCGGCCGTCCGGGTTTTTACAGTCTGTCGCGACGTCCCGCTCACGTTAATACCTACTACAACGGACCGTAAAAATCATGGTAGTGCACAAGCACCCTAAGTGTGTTTTTAGTCTGAATGTGATATCAAGTTTTATAACCACAGTAAGGAGAGAAGCCTTAAGAACACTTTTACTTGATGTACTAGAATGTTTTGAATATTGATACCTCTGCCACTTTGGTCCTTTTCATAATGAATCTCATCTTGCTTTGATTAGTAGATAGTATGGTATATCACAGTGTCATTTCTTGTAAAAAGGTACAAAGTGGCACTGTTATCAAATACTTTGACTGTATGAATGCTACTAGTACACTATATATCTTAAACTACGGAACTCTGAAAACCGCAAGGTATGCGTTTAAATATATCAGTTTGCATTAGACTATGTTTGACTTATTGATATTGTATTTAATGTCAAGGACCAGCATTGTTCATTGAGGTACATCGCGGAAACAGTCCAAATATTACAAAGCTTAGAAATATGAACTGGCAGTTGCAATGTAAATGTCAAGTACTCAGGTACTTGTTTGCTTCATTAATTTATGTGACTACTGCATTATAAAAGGCGTAATATACGAAAGCGTAAGGATTCTGAGACTACAGTACAAAAGGGAAATGACTTTCTGCCAAATTTTTTGCGGTGCATTCCTCTTGGCAATGATGGTCTTTCCGAAGCGCTGATAGACTTGAAAATTATGTGTAAAAGTGCTTTTAAGAGCCAATTTGTATTTTGAATTTCGATTTCTATTTATTTACTAGCTCTGCTGTGCCCGCGATTTCGTCCGCGTGGAATATTGTTTTGGGCATTACCTTTTTTTCGCAATAAAAGGTAGCCTATGTCCTTTCTCAGGGTCCAAAAATTGTCTGTGCCAAATTTCATCAAAATCGGTTGAGAGGTTTAAGCGGGAAAGCGTAACAGACAGACAGAGTTACTTTCGCATTTATAATATTAGTAGGGATTTCGTACAGCTATTAACTTAGAACCTAAAAATATGCCAGAAGTGAAAATATAGTCGTAACTGCCACTTGGAAAGAAAGCGCTTTGTTTTATTTTTATTAAGTGCAGTGAAGACATTTTTTTTTAATAATTTCCCGTGTGGTGTCGGGATACAATAACACCTCTCCATTTCTTCTGCGGATGTCATAAGGGGCGTCTAAGAATAACCTATCACTATTATACCTGCCAACTCAAAACCTTAAAAAACATGTTTGAAGTGGCCATGAAGGACCACGCAACGTGAAATAGTCTCGGTTTTACCTGTGTAAAGTTTCGTACGCTCTGCCTACCCCATTTGGGAATACATGCGTGACGTATGTATGTATGTATGTAAGTAAGTAAGTAAGTAAACACTTTAATGTACAAAAGGAAAAAAACACAAAATACAAAAAAACTAAATTATATACAAATGAAAAGGCGAAGTACAAAGGCGGACTTATCCCTTAAGGGATCTCTTACAGCCAAACTTTGAGAGGCAGAGGGGAAACTAAATTATTGACACCGACAAAAAAGAGAGGGTACAATAAACATGGTGAAATACAGTACAACAGATATTGACAAATCATACTATACAAATATATACTAAATAGAATATTATGTAATTTATAAAGTTTATAAATGGGTATACAAATAAGATCAGTACATAAATAACACAAACATACATTTAAGGAGGAGGTGTGCGCCATATCTTCTTAAGGCGTTCCCTGAACGAGTAAATCGAGGATGATTGCCGGACAGAAGTCGGCAACCGATTCCACATGTAATTAATCTACTAACACTGACCACTGTTGCAAACAATTAAAATATCATCTGTCATCGTTATTCGGTATTTATTTCCTGCTGAGGATCCTTGATTATGTGAATGACATCATTCAATCATTTGATGATTAATGTAGTAAATGCGATGATAAAAAATAGTTCATTCATGTTTCTATACTACTAAAGCACGTGGCGCGACTCGTGGTATAAAAGTATGGAAGGTGTTTCATAGAATGCACCGTGGGAACGAGTTATAACAGAGTGTTGATTCTACTAATTGTAGTATAGTGTAGGGGAGGTAGGGGAGGGATGGGCACTTTTTCACTATTTATTGCATAAAAGATCAGATTTTATAGATAGTCAATTTTTATTGCCAATTCTTATTGCACCAAGTATCTGGCTAGATATAATTAAAGAGTTTCCTTAAAAATTACAATCAGTCTCAAAATTACGAGATATTTTGTAAACTAAGTCAAAAGTGCCCATTGCTCCCTACGGTAGGAAGGCTTGGACATACCCTGTGGGAGGCTTGGGCACGGCCTATAAATTACTTTGTATCCATAATGGAATACAAAAATTAGTTCACAAATAAAGTATTATTAAACTACATCAATAAAAGAAACCAAAAATAAAATTTACAAATAAAATACATCTTAAACAATACCTTAACTTGTCTGAGATTGGGTATAACCCATAAAGAACTATCAAACGTGTATTTAGAACTACCACGTTTGGTTTTATTGTATTGTCTTTTGTAGGTACTGCCAATTTAGATTTGATGTCGTCTAAAAGGACACTAGCTATGTCGTCTACTTCAGAAAAAAATAGGTTATTCTGATCTTACTCAGCCTCTTAAATTAGTAGTGGTGGTTACCTCTTCTATGGCTCGTAATATTAAATTTTTAGGAATTTCCCGTCGCAAACCTTTCTTTTTTAATTTAAGTAGTATCTTTCTACAATTAAAAGTCAACCAATAGTTAAAAATCTATACAGAATATAATAGGAGGGAGCATTGGGCATGCCCAAACCTCCCGCCCGTGCAAATGCCCATCTCTCCCTCCGTATACATTTTCAACATAGGTTACGGGTATTTTTTTTAATCTACGTATTTAGGCTTGAATTTCAGTTTATTTCATAGATTAGTAAATATACAATAGATAAATAATAAAAAATACACATACCTTTCATTAGTTTTCTTTTTATTACGATACGAAATCGCAACAAAATACTTACTTTTACGAGTGCATAATCTTCAAACGTATTTGTGTTCGATAACTGACAGAAACAACAGATAGGCTATGGATGATCAGTGAAGCCATTCGGTAAATTAAATTACCAAATCACTAAAAAAATAAAATCTATTATCAAATCAGAATAAAAGAGGGGTGCCCATGTCTCCCAACTGCCCATCCCTCCCCTACCTCCCCTAAACATAGTCGTAGAATGCTTACTTTTTAAGAAAACATAGAGGACATACCCACTAGAATACTAATGTAATTTTGGTTGTTCGGAGACGATTCCGCCAAACCATCGAAGCGATCGCTGTGCTCTTATTGGCCGGCCCAAGATCGCGCGTAACACTAGTGCCTTGTTCTCTACGGTTATTGGCTCTGTACAGTTTCTGTGACGGTGACGTTAGTAAGTGATGAATCACTAACTTTTTGCAGGCCTGGGTGGCTAATATTGTTTCTCAAGTGGGTCAGTCCTCTTTGTAAGAACATGTCTCGCCTTTGAACTTCCACATGTACCGGTTGGAAGCGACCTGCATCCAGCGTTTGGCGATCTTTATCAAGTCGTCTGTCCATCTTGTAGGTGGACGTCCTACGCTGCGCTTGCTGGTCCGTGGTCTCCACCCGAGCACTTTTCGACACCATCGCCCATCTACTCAGATGGGGTATGTATTCCCAAATGCAGTAGGCAGAATACACAAAACATTATGTAAACAAAACAACGGTCATTTCATTTTTCTTGGCTATTTGTAGCATTTCTTTTAGGTTTAAGTTGGCAGGTTGCTAGCCTATCGCTTATAATGTACCTCAACCTATTCCCTTAGTCGCCTCTTACGACATCCACGGAAGAACTGGAGAGGTGTTATTCTATTCCAACACCACACAGGAAAATGAACCTTGTATGTGCCTAAAATGTACCTTAACCTATTCCCTTACTCGTCTCTTACGACGTCTACGAAGAAATGGAGAGGTGCTATTGCTATTCTAAGCCCGACATCACACGAGAAATATACTACATTTCCGCATAAACATAAATAAACAAACAGACATCATCAACTATTTGTATACATAATTCATTCTCAGTTCATAAACACCGTAGAAACAACATAGTAAATAGTTTCACATATAAGTATTGAAGCGGATATACGAAGAACTTCTTATAATTGGTATTTTGTATGCGGATGTCTTAAAATGTCAGTGTTTAGGAAAAACCAGTAGTTTTACCATAACAATACTAAACATTGTTAGTAGAAATACCCATGCTTTTTGATTGACATCTGGCTTACGAAACAATTAGGAATTACACTGTGGTAATTACTTATGAAAATCCTAATTTTTATCAAACTAATTTGTGATTTGTAAGGTGTCGGGATAGAATAACCTCTCTCCATTTCTTCCGTGGATGTCGTAAGAGGCGACTAAGGGAATAGGTTAAGACATACTTATTTAGACGACAGGCTAGAAACATGTCACTATTATATTTACCTGCCACCTCAAAACCTAAAAAGTATGCTAGAAGTGGCCATGAAATGTGACCTAGTCAAGGTTCCGTGTGCTCTGCCTACCCCGTTTGGGAATACAGGCGTGATTTGTGTGTGTATTAAGCCCGTCACAGACTACGCATATACGATAATATCTTACATACATACATATTCTCACGCCTGTATTCCCAAGAGGGGTAGGCAGAGCACATGAATTCAAAAATCCAGTGCCACGTTTAGCAATTTCAGCAGGGTATAAATGCCATTTTTCCATATGTCGGTGTCAAAAGATACCTGACGGTAAATCTGCGCAGTGTGTGGTAGCTCATTGAATTGTATAGGGAGCGATATTGACAGATATATGTCCTGTAACAGATATCTTACCGTATCTGCTTAATGTGTGACGGGCTTTATGTACCTATTTCAGAACAGAGTACATCGAACTATTTTTTTTAAATTTGATGTAAAAAAGTCGGGGTTTCTTTTTCTAATTTGTCTCATGATTGCCATAAATTGTCAAAACTTTGGATTCCCCTGATTTCCATCGGACAGCCTTTTTTTACATCGACATACTAATTAGTAGGATGTCTCACCTCACCGCAGAAACTGGTTTTGTAAACCCAGTCATACAAATGCCAACCACATGTGAATCTAGTAGCTATGACGCTAAAACATACATACATACATCATACAGTCACGCCTCTTTCCCACAGGGTTAGGCTGAGACCATATAAAAACATAGTAAGTAGTATAAAAAAATGTCCCTGGTGGTGTCGGGTCTAGAAGAGCACCTCTCCATTTCTTCCGTGGATGTCGTAAGAGGCGACTAAGGAAAATAGGTTTAGGTATACTTTAGGCGACAGGCTAGCAACCTGTCACTATTGTACCTGCCACCTCAAAACCTAAAAAAAATATTACTTATGCTAGAAGTGGCCACAAAACGTGAAATAGTCATCGTTTTGTCTATGAAGCGTTTTGTGTGCTCTGCCTACCCCGTTTGGGAATACAGCCGTGATTGTATGTATGTATGTATGTATAAAACAAAGTCAAATTTTAACGTTAAACGTCCCTGTGCTCGACACTGACCCACTACATGACACTTGCAACCTTATGTCATAGTAAGACAGGTGACAGATGGGTGTCATCAACTGGGCATTGAGGCGTCGAGCATTGGTACAGTAGTTTCTGTGAAGTTTTTCCCGGAATTTCCATGTAAAAAAAACGAAGATCTAAAAATATTGACTAGCTTTTTGTACTCTGCCTCTTAGTCAACCTAGCATCGCAATGTCGAGTAGGAATAACAATCACGGGTGCAAGTGCCCGCCGGCTAAAAAGGAACTTGCAGAGCTGTATAAAATAGGCAGAACACGGTGCAGACCTGAAAAGCGATGAAATATTTGATTCTCATCAAACCAATAATGAAAATTTTCAGAAAATATTTTTCAGAGGTGTGCAGACGCATATACCCGACCACTAGTTAAACTATTTAGTCAAATTCCGGCCACCTTGTATAACTAAATCTCGTTTAGGTACTGTAACGCGTGTAAAATTCTGTGAAGATACATATGTACATACATATTTTCATGCACAGGCGTACCCCTCTTGGGAATATAGATTCCCAAGAGGGGTAGGCAGAGCACATCAATTCGAAAATCCAGTGCCACGTTTAGAAATCTCAGGGTATCCAGATGGTCAAACGTGATATTGCAGTGACAGGTTGCTAGCCCATCGCCCACAATACACTAACCCTTTAGAGTCGACTCTTACGACACCCTCGAGAAGAAAAGAGGAGGTGCTATTCTAACCCGGCACTTCACGGGGAATAACGGGGGTGAAGATAATGATATCCTAATGAATATCTAATGAATGAATGATATATGAATATCTAATACCTAAGTCGTCAGATTCTTTCTGCCGGGTAAAACCAAATATGAACTTGATAGATCAGGTGAGTCATTGTTGACATTTGACAATAGACTAATGGGTGAGCCTTGCATTGTTTTTATGATCTATGCATACATTACACTGACATGACACGCATTTATTTAAGTACATTTCATTGGTATTCGTAGGTACAGTATTACCAAACAAAGAATGCTCCACGATATACCTGCGTAGTAAATCAGTTTTGTGGAGCAGGAAACTTCGATCTCATATAAAAGAGAATATTTCGCGCGCTGAATACTTGCGTTGTGATTGGTTATTGATTGAAGTCTCAGACAGCTGACTCATGACAGATGTCTAGCACCCCAGCGCCAAATGCGTCGAGTAGCCGACAAAGTTTGTGTGCATAGCAAGCAAAATTGTGCCCAGAGTGTTTGTAAGTAAAGTTCAATATAGATAAATTACTCGTTCGGCTACTCCCGGATATCGTTCTGCGCTTCTCGGCGCAGACGGTAACAGCCGATACGACTTATTTTCTTGGGAATACTGTATATCGACGGTTAAGTGTCGCCGCACCACCGACCACAGCCACAAACGCCACGAGAAGCTAGACGCAGTTACAAAAGTAGTCGAAGTGCGACAGCCACTTGTTTAGTTCAGACAGCCGTTTAGTGGCCGGTGCGGGCCACAAGCGAGCTGCGACGGTTGTAGCGTGTGGCGGCCACCGGCGTCAACCGTGTGCGGCGAGTCCGCATCCGTACCAATATACATATATAAATGTGAAAGTGTGTTTGTTTGTTTGTTTGTTTGTTTGTTTGTTTGTTTGTCCGTCTTTCACGGCTAAACGGAGCGATGGATTGACGTGATTTTTTAGGTAGAGATAGTTTAGGGCACGGAGAGTGACATAGGCTACTTTTTATCCCGGAAAAAATGATGTTCCAGAGGGAAAACAAAAATATAGTTTGTTTGATAGATCGATTTCGATCGATGATTGATCGATATCAATCGATAACTGATCGATAGATGATAGATCGATGGCGCTGTGTGTCGTTTGAAACGAGAAGTTTTCTTATAGTTGTGCTTTATACCGCAATATGACCGAGTTCCACGCGGGCGAAGCCGCGGGCGGAAAGCTAGTAATATTATAAAGAGGAAAACTTTGTTTGTTTGTTTGTATGTTTGTTTGTTTGGTTGGTTGTAATGAATAGGCTCAGTAACTACTGGACCGTTTTTAAAAATTCTTACACGATTCGAAAGCCACATTATCCACGAGTAACATAGGCTAAATTTTATTTTGAAAAAAAAAGGATTCTGTTAAATATTTGGGTTTAGATATCTACATCTACACTAATATTATGAAGAGGAAAACTCAGGCTCATAAACCTACGACCCCAAAATCCGAAATTTACGCGAACGAAGTCGCGGGCGGAAAGCTAGTCTAACATAATATCATAATATTGTAACCTAACCTAACCTAATAAGTATGATAATTATACGAAATTGTGTGCGTAAAATAATACAATTTTTCTCTCCTTCAGAATCCTACGAAAGTTCACAAATTTCCTAGAAGATTTTAGGCAATTTATAAACTTTTGGATCTGGATATGTTCCGCTGATAAATTATATACCTACTTACCTACATATTCAAATCATTCTTAAATAAAAATCATGACAGCATTACTTCGAGCTCCACCTTACGAGACAAACGCAAAAGATGTAAAAACTAGATTTAAGGCCGGCCACATACATTCGGAATTTTTCCGTTCGGAATCTCGAGTCGGAATGTCCGAACGCAGTCAATCCATACAAAATCAATGGACCGCCACACACATTCGGAAAAATTCCGTTCGGAATTCCGAACGGATAGCTTCCGAATGTGTGTGGCGGTCCATAGATTTTGTATGGATTGACTGCGTTCGATTTTCCGATTCGGGATTCCGAACGGAAAAATTCCGAATGTATGTGGCCGGCCTAAGAGGTTTAGAATAAATCTGAATTATTATTATGTAAGTATTTATTTTATTTAATGACATAGCTTTTGCAAAGTCCTAGAGTCACCAATCATAATATGATCTAGATAAATATTGTTTAGAACCTTTGGACTCCAGAGAAAAAATATTTTTTTCCGTTGAAATTTCAAATCAAATAAACAGAGAGGATTCTATGAGGTCCTAAATCTAGTTGACCTTAAAATATAAGGTAACGATCCGAACTTAGCACTGCCTTGAAATCGTAATATCAACAAAAACAACTTAATTATCAACCTTTGACACAAATTGTTAATTAAACGCCACTAAGTGATTACTAAGTATTTGCCTTCAACTCGTATCTCGTTTGTAATGTTATTAATGTTTATATAATTACAACTGGGGTTACCACACGATGGGTCGCGGTCTGGTAGCGGAGCGACGACCTGTTATTATTTTGTTTAAAAAATTGGTGTAGTATTTTATTTAGGATGTCCTATGGATAGAATGAAAGAAAGACATTAATTGGTAAATATTTGACACAGTCAAACATTTTAGCCTAAATAATAACTTAATTACTATGCATGCAATAAAAAAAAAGTGCACAATTTCGTACCAAATAGCACCAAAAGGGTCGCACTTAGCATGATATTGCGGCAAGCCACAATGCTGATTTTTAGTGCGACCCTAGAAACTTAAAACTAAAAAAACTAAAAGAAAGTTAACATTTAAAGACAAATATATGGCTATGCTATCTGGAAAGAAAGTGCCTTGAATATAGTAAATGGAGCATTTTACTGAAAGAAGCCATATAAATTCAATTTAAAAAAACCGGCCTAGTGCAAGTCGTAGTCGGTTCCGTACCAAGACTGCAAAAAAACACAATATTTGTATGTGAGCGTCCTTAAATATTTATTTAATTTTAATTTAATTATTTCCTTCCAAAAGATATCCAACAAAATATTTCGTGAATATTTCAAGTGTCTACTTGTTACCGTTGTTCAAATTGACTCTAAATCACCAAAAAAATCACGATTGTTGTAGGTATGGGAGCCTCCATAATTGTTTTATATTATTTTTAGTATTTTTCATAACCTGAAAATTTTAATAATCTAACTAACACGGTTCATGAGATACAGTCTGGTGATAGACAGACGGAGGGTTGGACAGCGAAATCTCAACAGCTTTCACCCTTTGTCGCTTAAAGCATACGTAAACCTATTTCCTAAGTTCCCTAAGACATCCACGGAAGAAATGGAGGAGTGTTCATCTAACCCGACATCACAGAGGTAGCTACGCCTCATAATCATAATGCCTACTTAATAATATATGACACCACATGTTTGTCATATTCCATCACTATAAATCAGGTTTTACAGGTATGGGTAGAATATATTTCTTTAAGCAAGGTTATATGCGACATACTTAAAATAATATACTTTAACATTACATAATCGCTTATTGTATTGTGACCTGTGTGGTATCGGATTACAATAACACTTCTTCATTTCTTCCGTGGATATCGTAAGAGACGACTAAGGAAAAGGTTTGGGTATGACTTAGATGATAGGCTAGCAACCTGTCACAATAATTATACTAACTGGGTCATTGTCAAGCCTGGCAATTTTTTTCGCCAAAAAA
>BHDV01035709.1:0-16405 GCA_005406045.1 Adoxophyes honmai
CAAAAACAGCGTTACGACCTTTTGCGTTGGAGGTGTCGATATTGTATGTAACATTTAATAGCTCGATGTCGAGCTCATCCACAAGTTTAATTAGTTACGGCTCCAAACGCACTGAAAGTGTTTTTAATCTCATGCGGATTTGCTCACGCGCACCTCAGGATTGCCCCGCATGCATAAACTTGTAAAGTATGTAAGCGACACATACCTATTCTACTGACATTGATCATTTTTGAACACGGTTATACAGTTACGCATGCATGCATTATTCTCACGCCTCGATTTCTAAGAGACCCCTCTTGAGCACATGAATTCAAAAATCCATTGCCACGTTTATCAATTTCAGGGTAACCAGATGGTTCAACGTGATATCGCAGTGACAGGTTGCTAGCCCATCGTCGACAATACACTTACGCCTTCCCAGAGTCGACCTCTTACGACACCCACGGGAAGAAAAGAAAGGGGGAGGTGCTATTCTAACCCGGCACCACACGGGTGCTAATGCTAATTATGATTATACTGTTACGCAACGTAGAAAACTTAAACTCAAACCTGCGTATGATGTGCAGCGTGAAAGTTTACGTAAGTTATTCCAGTTCCGTTTGCGTGAGTTTTAAGGATACACTAGGGGACAAACGTCCCACAACACGAGTCCCCAGCAACGTCGGGTGAAGTAGCGCGACGTTGCCGGACTTCGCTCGACATGTCAGGCAACAACGCGCGACACGTCGTGTCAATACGACGCAATAAGTCGCGCGATGTCGCCAGATATGTCAGGCGAAATCGGCCGGCTTCGCTTGACATGTCGCCACATGTCGTAGGACATTTTGTCCCCTAGTGCATCCTTGGCTTAAATCAGGGGTTCCCAACCTTTTTTTCCCCGGATCACAAATTAGATTTTCATGCCCCCCCCCCCACATTTTTTTCAGCGTTCACAATAAAACTAGCCTTATTTTAACAACATTTGATTTTGTGTACATTGAAATATTTTTTTATTACAAACACAATCGTTTCGCGCCTCCCTTGAGATTGCTCTACGCCCCCCAAGGGGGGCGTGCCCCCCTGGTTGGGAACTCCTGGCTTAAAATAATCCGCGTGAGACTGAAAACGCCCTAACAGCGAAAAGCAGGGCGGCGCGGAGCGGTGGCGGCACGGTAACGGTTGTGATATTCCAAATTAAGCGAAGGAGCGCACATCGCACCGGCCGGGAAATAAGCGTTTTCTTCGTACCATCACGACAGCACGCTGCACCGCACTATGCCCCTAGTGTCGCCATTACTATCAAAACACGAGTCGCTCTCGTCTGCGATAATACGTCTGCGATAATGATTTCGTTTGCGAATTAACGCGGAATTGTATGGAGACGTGTCGACCGCGGCAACTGCGATCTATATCGAATTCATCATCGTTTTGAATACACTGACGCTCTGTTTGTATGGGAACGCTACTAAACTTGTCTCGTCGATCACGACATTTGTATAACAGTGCCGCTGAGAGGCGCTGTCTCAGTTCCCATACAAACCGATGCGTCTGATGCGTATGAACGCAGACGAGAGTGACTTGTGTTTTTATCGTAATGACGACACTTAACTAGGTACTCCTTCTGCTGTTACTGTGTTTGGAGCTAAGAACAACCCCACTGGTGCCACAAGCTATAGGTAGTTCCATGGGAGTTGAAGTGAATGATTACACGCACAAAAACACGAAGAACTGATTGTATAAAAGGGAAATGAACGAATTGAACGAGTGAATGTCAAAATCCCGCTGTCATTACAAGACATGTTCTTGTGTGCGTGACTTCAACTCTAATGGAACTAGCTCATAGAGGATAGAACCTATAGAGAAACAATGTTCGCAACCCCGGTCTGCAAATAGTTTGTTGATTTCAACATACTAAACGTCACCGTCACTGTCACAGAAACTGTACAGAGCTAATAACCGTAGAGAAAAAGGCACTAGCGTTACGCGCGATCTTGGACCGGCCAATAAGAGCACAGCGATCACTTCAATTGTTTTGCGGAATAATTTCCGAACAACCAAGATGACATTAGTACTCTATAGGTTCTATCCTCAACGAACTAGCTATACCAGGTAGGCCACTAATACTACAAAACGTCAGAGTTTTTGAACTTTTAAAGGTTTATTCATGGCCGACGCCAACACGTAATGCTTGTAATGTAAACATAATCAGCGTGTTGACACAAAGCCGTGCATTACGCCCGGCACATTAAGCCTCGTTCATAATTCAGTTGTTATGCAAATAGGTGAAGCTAGTTGAAGGGTTCTTTAGGGCTTAATCTGGGAACAATTTCCTGTATTATTACTAGAAAATAGGTAGTATGTACAGGAGGTGCGTAACATCGCGAACAGGGATTGTTGAGCCACTTACCTATGTTTGTAACTTGGTCGTGTAATACTAATAGCTGACATTTAGTCTGTCACATCGGTCATTGATTACACGTCTAAATTGCGAAGTGGCAAGTGGCTTAACAATCCCGGTTCGTGACTGTATATATAAGGTGCTAACAAATTAGTCACGGATATTTTTACAGCTGATAGTCCTCGATTTTAGGAGTATATTTAAGTATGAAACATCATAGGTTTTATTGTGTTTTTTTCGAGAAAACTAGGAATAAATTTGTCACGTTAAAACACCCTGTTAATAAGATAATTAAATGAGACCTCTTTAGACATTCTAGAACCTCTTTAAACAATCAACCTACAATCTTCCCGCCGAGTCAAAATGACATTTACGAAAAAAAACTTTTGACGTGACATGCTAGAGTTGCTAGGTGTCCCGATTTCCGCGGAACGTCCCAATTTTCACGAGTCATAAAATGAAAAATCAGTATCATTCAAAAAAATGCATACAAATAATTAAAAATAGCACGTATTACATCATTAGCGCTAAAGGTATTGAATTTAAGTTTAAAGGTTTGTTTTAATTCAGGAATAACATTTGCTTGGAGACCTATCTCGATGCAACTACACCAGGCGCCATCTAGTCATAGAAATTTGTATTTTTTGTTTGTCCGGATCTACAACCTTGAATCCCAATTTATTTTACCGTATGTACCGATTTAAACAAATCGTACCTAGCAACACTAGAAATGACAGACAGTGTTAACATTTGGACATGTGCATAATAGGGTGATTATTTTAAAGAATAATTGTAAATTATTTTTTTTGTTCGGTAAATTAAAACAATAAAATTATATACAAAGGTTCATTAATTACAGTTAAAAGTTAATTATTTTAATGTAATCTATTATCTCTTAAAATATCCGTGACTAATTTGTTAGCACCTTATATTGGTATTGGGGTAAACTAACAATAAGTCACGCTACTTGCTTTTCAAATGAAAATCCGGCCAATTGCGAGCCACCTAATACTGTAAATACCATTCCAAAAACTATAAAAAATCACAATTTCGTATGGGTGCCTCTCAAATATTTATTTTAATTTTATTTTATTACTTAGCTATTTTTAAACCAAATATTCTGTAAATATTTCAAGTGTCCCTGTCACCGTTAAAAATCACAATTGTTGTAAGGGAGCCACCCGTTAATAGTTACTTTATTTTTTAGTATTTGTTGTTATAGCGGCAATAGACATACATAAACTGTGATAATTTCAACAGTATAGCTAGCACGGTTCGTGAGAGCCTGGCCACACATGGACGGACAGACTGACAGCAAAGTGTCAGTAATAAACTTAAGTTTTGACCCCTTGGGTACGGAACCCTAAAAATCATTTGCTCGCTAGTGTAAAGAGTGATTTAATTCAAAATTTTTATTTTGTCTCATTTCGTTGAATTGGGTTTAAACCAGATATCACACAAAAACAAAATAAATAAATAACAAATACAGGATAACCTACAAAAGTACTAGGCAAACATATCCTTTAAAGGTTGACGCTGACACAACCGCACGGCACCGGACTGGCACTGCTGAGCCGTTTGTTATTCTTTATATGAAACTATAGCACCACACACTTTTTTTACAAGCTTTTATTTAGCTTCACCTATCCCGATGTTTGCTTGTCTGTAATCAAATCTTGCAAGTCGCACTTTCCGGTTACCGATTGAGCTGAAATTTCGTACACTTGTGTAAATCGGATGACCGACAAAATTGTCGTAAAATTTTCCTGCCACGTAATAATTTTTATTAGCTCTTAGTTACGTGCAAATTTTTGGTCCTCACCATGCCATCGAGAATGCCGTTCGAAGTGCCGTTTTATGCGCGACAGCCTTTACGCCACTAATGAGCAAGCGTTTATCATTAATTATACTAATTGGGAATAGCAATGGCGGCTGTCAGCGCAACATGGCCGCTTGATTGCTGGCACGAGTGACCGCGACATGTGACTTTGCTGTTAATTAGCTACTGGTTTTTTCAAGTGTGTTAAAATTAATTACTTGTTACATGAGGGCTATTAGGAGTAAGTTGTATTCCCAAATGGGGAAAGCAGAGCACACCAAACGTCAAAACATTGACTTTCCTTGACTTTTATTTTGTATCGAGAGTGGCCATGTTGAGCATGAAAGACCATTTTGTTTTTAAATCCAAAAAAAATACTTTTTTTCCTAAAATCAAGTACCAACATGAAGAGAATTATAGCGACCTTATCGCCACCTATTGTCGAGTTTTGCAACTTCTTCGACAAACGCCATCTTCGTCGTTAGCTGTCAAACACTGTTTTACATGGCGCTAACTAAGTTTCTTACAACTTTCTGTGAACTTCGGTCCCCAGGCATGACATCTGCCTGGAGAGAGATCTCTCTATTGGAGTCCTTCCCACAGCTTTATAAAGCCACCTAGCTAGACGACCAAATAAAAACAAAATTACAAGCAAATAAAATTATAAACCAGATATACAAGTACTCGGTGTACGTAAAATTGTAACATGATCAATCATCCCGCCCGGCCAAAGGCAATAAGTCGGAATAACAACCTTTTGAACGTTTTTCGTTACGGTGCGGTAATTGTTTTTCCGATTTGTTGCGGAGCGGAATAATTTGAACGGTACCCTGCACTCTTAATTTAAAAAAGTAACTGTCAGAGTTGTTGACAAAATAATTAAATGTTTTTAAAGACAAAGACTTTGGCGTTTAGAACCGAGTTTAGAACTGACAAGGGTTTTAAAAATAAAACTACATGAGACATAGTGAAATAAGATGGATACTATTACGTCTTTACTACGATATTTGCTCGGCTCCACGGAAGAAATGGAGTCGTGTTATTCTGCACCCGACACCGCAGCATAGACGTAACATTATTTAGATGAAACCATGACTAATCACATGTTACGTAACAACTTGTAGTATAATTATAAAAGTATCCATTTTAGTTCTTGGGTTTTTGGTCGGTTTATAAAAATGGCGATTAGCTTAAGAAATTTAAACAGTATTTGTATGCGACACCAACGTAAAAAGTGTTGTTTTCCATGGCTACAAATCGTGTGTAAGGTAAAAAATCACACATGTACTTTTACTTGCATTTGCTTTTTTCTTATTTACTGTTGCTTCAAGTCTTATAGACAAATCCAAAAAGGTTGTACCTACCTTTAGGTTAGCCGTTACTTTACCGTCAGGATGCCTTTTAGCCATTTCATTTGCTTTTGAGTTAGTCACATGGTAATATTCAAAATTATAGCCAAAATTTAAATAGTTTCATTACTGGGTTCGCAAAGTTTTATCACTGTTGGCGGTTGCATGGCGTTATACTTCCTTTTTTCCCGCGCCACCAATTGTGAAAAAGTATAGCTGTCATTATTTTTGCGGCAAGTTGGCGGAATATTAGAAGTTTTTTTTTTTAAATTGGTTCTCATGTTTGGCTTTTTTCGCAAAACTAGGTACCTACTTGTTTAAATTATTTTAATACACGTTCATTATTACGTGCGCCATTTTCATGTCGATTAGGTACTATAATATTTTTTCAAATTTTCTTCACAGTATTCCTTTGACGTTCCTGCGTAAATAAAAAGTAGGTTTCGCCGCTCAAATGTTAAACATTACCGAACTTAGCATATCATAGACTAGATAAAGTATTTATTAACTATAGACAAATCAATCGAACTCTACAAATTGACTAAAACAGTAGCTCGCCCGCTTTTTAAGGAGTAAAATCTAAACTAATTCAAAAGTCAAACTCTTAACACTAGTCCATGCTCTAATGACAAACGTTCTAAAAGAATCAGGATAGTCACACACATTATAACCAGGAAAGATTGGCAATCAATGACAAGTTTTAGTCTAAGGTCGCTAGATGTCGCTACAAGTATAAAAAAGGCAGAAGTTGACTTATATCATAGATAAACGTAATGATATTTAAGTAGATGCAGAGAAAAGGACACGATAAATAGGTGAAACGTAAATAACGATTATAAATTTGTTAATAAAAATCTTAATTCGAAGTTCACGGGATTTCTCCTCAGTAATACAGACTGAAATCAAAATGGCGATATAAAATAAGAGTTTCTTACTCAGTTAAAATAAATGCTGGACAAAGAATGCACTAGTTCATTTGTTTGGCTCTATAATATTTGGGGCGTCCATAAATTGATTTAATTCCGTCTTAGTACGAATATTCTAAATTTTATCAGGTTAATTTTAACAACTGACGTACTTAATGCTTATTTTGCATAGTATTAACCCCTCGTATGCGGCGCATTCGATTTTTTCTAAGGATTTCTATGAAGCAGATCTGCTCCGTAGCATACGAAAGGTTAACTGTGTAAAAAGCACTAATTTTATATTATTACTTTCTTAACCTGTAAAAGAGTTTCTCACTCTTAAAATTACAATTAAGCGGGACACAATCATATTTTTTTTTTCTTTTTAATACGGTTTTAATTATCTTCTTGACTGTTACGCGGCTGAATCGTCCAGTAGGCTTGCCACAGCTACACACGGGTGACGTCACACCTGCCATTCTTGACATTTCTAATTAGTGCTCTGTTCAGACAACTGCATTTCGAGCTAAACTCTACATAAGAGCACTAACACACGGCGTATTCAAAACGCGCAGTTGACGCGCAGATAACGCGCGTATACGCTCTTCAAATAAGACTCGAACGCAACCCTGTAATCCTATGCACACGGGGTGAAAGTGAAACGCGAACTGCACGTATGCAGATACAGCGATACAGCGGGGTTGCAGGTGCTCGTAGCTTATACGTTTTGATCCTTTCCTCAATCCCTCGACCGCTCCTTCGTACGCGCTTTAAACGAGTTGCGAGCGTTTCACACGCGTCTTTGTATCGGGATTTACGCGTGTTTGAATCTATACTTAGCGCAAATCGACATACTACAGCGCAAGCGAAGCGCATTTAAATACACCGTCTTCTATGGGCCTTAGCTATCAGAGCGTCTAGAGTATTCAAAACGATGATGGATTCGGTAACGATTTCGTTTGCGAATTAACGCGGAATTGTATGGAATCTGAGATAGCGCCGCCAGCGGAACGTATGCACAACTGCCGCGGTCGACACGTCTCCATACAATTCCGCGTTAATTCGCAAACGAAATCGATATCGAATCCATCATCGTTTTGAATACACTAGCTAGACATTCCGTATTTTTCATTATGTTTAAGTAGGCCCCACGGTAGTTTCGTGTTCAAAACTATGGGAACATAACCTTAAAATTCACCCTCTTTAACAGTTGGTAATATCCACTCCTACTTTACGAGTATAGTACCTACTTTACCGTCACGAAATCTTGGTCAAATTTAATTGCACTATAAAACAAAAGTCAATCTGTGCGACAAAACGGGTCAGCGGTTTTACAGCGGTCCGTGAACATACGGGAGTTTGAAACGCTATCATTATTCTTAACACTTTTTAATAAGATTCTTGAGAAATTGATGCACTAAGTGCGATAGTGTGTGTCTGTAGAACGTCATATTCACTTTATACACACACTAGAATACGACAGGTTTCATCAATTTCTTAAGCGACCTACATACGTACATCGCGCCTGTAGCTAGAGCGTAGATAGAGCACATAAATAACCAATGATTATTACGCGTTTTGTAACCATTTTTGGGATATTTACAACAGTGACTAGTCGCTAGCCTGTGGGGTAGGTCTACGAAAGAAATACATACATACATAACATCACGCCTGTATTCCCAATAGGGGTAGGCAGAGCACACAAAACGCTCCAGACAAAACGATGACTCTTTCACGTTTCGTGGCCACTTCTAGCATTTTTTTTGGTCTGCTAAAAAGATTGTAAAGAATAATCGCAGCGATTCAAACGCCCGAATGTTTGCCCAGCCGCTTACATGCAAGGGACGTTAAAGTTTTATGATATTTTTATTTAGTCGGACAAGGACAAAAATGTCAGTTTAGTTACAGGTCCGTTAAAACTAACAGGGTTATTTGATTTTGAAAAGCATAGGCAATAATCGGAATCAAAATTTGAGACAGCATTTTTCAAGCGTGGTGTCGAGTTAGAATAACATCTCTTCATTTCTTCCGTGGATATCGTAAAAGGCGACTAAGGAAATAGGTTAAGGTATGCCTTAGGCGGCAGGTGAAAAAAAATTCAAGAGATATTATAATATCTCTTTCATCTATTTCTTCACTAAAATAATTGCTAGAAGCATCTGCGAAACGTGAATTTGTGCCGGAAAAAACTCAATAATTAAGTTTCCTTTCTATCTCTCAAAGGTTTACTTATTAACACGTTTCAAGCCAATTCGTGACAAATTATAGGGAGAAACGCGCCACGGCAGCTGTAATTATATGTGCACAGTCGCGCAGAAAGAGCAGTGGTGCTTCTAACCGCCTTTTTTCCCGATAATGCATCTCGAATTTTACCCGAAACTAGACGAGCTAAACTAATAACGTGTATCCGGATAGCCCAGCGGTTAGAGAACCTGACTGTGAAGCTTAAGGTCCCGGGTTCGATCCCCGGTCGGGGCAGAATAGATGTTTGTATGATGAATACGAATGTTTGCTTTCGAGTCTTGGATGTTTATCTGTATATAAGTAAGTTTAACCGTTGTCTAGTACCCATAACACAGGCATTAAATTGCCTAATTTGGGACTAGGTGATTGGTGTGTGAATTGTCCAGTGATATTTATTTATTTAGTGAGTCTCAGCTATAGCTAGGCGCTTGTAATATTTTATCTCCCGACTTAAACTTCAAATCATTTAAAGTTGGCAGCTTACAAGTCCAAGTTTCTCGTGAGCTGTCTAAGTACCCTAACAAACTCGCTCTAGTTTAAGATCTTGAAACTTCTCAACTATTAACGTCGGAATTATCTGCAGTAAAGTTTCTGTAGCTATTTCTTATTTACATTCCGAATTATCTAGTTAGTACGTCATGTAATAATTTTATTTTATTTTCATTCACATTATATTAAAATTTATATGAATCTTTTTACCCATTTGTTGAGTTTGCTTTTTTCGACGCTTAAACGTGACTTTTTTATTTATTTAAAATACTTGGCACTATTTTTTTCTATAGCTTGTATAGTGTCCTACTGCTGGGCAAAAGCCTCCTATTTTTATTAATTTGTGATTATTTTTATTATTTACATTTTATTACATTGCATTTCGACTATCCTTTTATGAATTATTTGTATAGGTACCTACGTACAGACACATAGTCGCGCTTGTGTTCCCAATGGGGTAGGCAGAGCTTAAAGTAAGTTTAGGCCTGTTTTAAGCTCGTCACACATTAAGCAGATACGGTAAGATATTCTGTTACAGAACATATATCTGTCAATATCGCTCCCTATACAATTTCAATGAGCCACCACACACTGCGCAGATTTACCGTCAGGTATTTTTTGACATCGACATATGGAAAAATGGCATTTAAACGCAGATCAAATATTATCGTATATGCGTAGTCTGTGACGGGCTTTAGGCGAAAGACCAGTAACTTATCACTACTATACAAACAAACCCCTTCCATCTGTTTTCAAACCTAAAATTTATGTCAGAAGTAGCTACGAAACGTGAAATATTCATGCTTTTGTCTATGTAGCGTTCCTTATGTTCTACACATACATATTCTCACGCCTGTATTCCCAAGAGGGGTAGGCAGAGCACATGGATTCAAAAATCCAGTGCCACATTTAGCAATTTCAGCAGGGTAACAAGATGGTTAAACGTGATATTGCAGTGACAGGTAGCTAGCCCATCGCCCACAACACACTAACCCCTTTCCCAGAGTCGACTCTTACGACACCCACGGGAAGAGAGGGGGAGGTGCTATTCTAACCCGGCACCACACGGGCAACCCTTATGTTCTCTCTTGGGAATATCGTGATGTATGTAAGTACTGATGATAAACAAACAGACAGATGTATATTACATCCGCGATATGCCCGCAAATCCGCAGGGACTTGAAAAAATTCAGCGCACCCGTAAAATATACTTGGGTCGAACAAAGAACGATTTTCAATGGGCGCAATAAAATTGAGGAGATAAGGCTCTATTCCGCTTTACAGCGCTTCGCTAGGGTTAGCACTGGAGAACAGGATAGCGGGATGCGTGACGGTGAGCAATAAGCGTGTGCATTAAGCAGATACATACATACATACATACATATTATCACGCCTGTATTCCCAAGAGGGGTAGGCAGAGCACATGAATTCAAAAATCCAGTGCCACGTTTAGCATTTTCAGGGTAATCAGATGGTTAAACGTGATATTGCAGTGACAGGTTGCTAGCTCATCGCCCACAATACACTAACCCTTTCCCAGAGTCGACTCTTACGACACCCACGGGAAGAAAGGGGGAGGTGCTATTCTAACCCGGCACCACACGGGGATTAAGATTAAGCAGATACGATATGATAATAATATCATTATCTGAAAGGATATCTGTCAATATCGCTCCCTATCAAATTCAAGGATAAGGATAAGGACTGAGGACATAGGTTAAGGTATACTTTAGGCGACAGGCTAGCAACCTGTCACTATTGTACCTGCCACCTCAAAACCTAAATACTACTATGATAGAAGTGGCCACAAAACATGAAATAGTCATTGTTTTGTCTATGTAGCGTTTTGTGTGCTCTGCCTGCCCCGTTTGGGAGTGCAGGTGTGGTTGTGTGTGTATGTGTGTGTATACTGTGTATCCAATTCAATGAGCGAACACACACTGCGTAGATAACTTATATTTTACCGTCAGGTATCTGTTGGCACCGACATATAGAAAGATGGCATTTATACGCAGATAAAATATTATCGTATCTGCTTAGTCTGTGACACGCTATAGCAGAGGTTCCCAAACATTTTTACTCATGGACCCCCTGGACATTTGCACCAAACTCCTTAATACATCTATTCTTACCGACTCCAGCGTGAACGCCCATCGAGTCTCCCATGGACCCCTGGAGGTCCACCTGGACCAGTTTGGGAATCACTGCGCTATAGGCTACTTCTCGGCTATATACGGCCTAACGTCCCAATGAGTACAGTTGTGCTTGGGCTTACCAATTTGATACCTATGGAACAAGGCTCAATAACTGTAGAAAGGCCATTCCATTCCCAATACTCAAGGTGTCCGGAAATTTTCCGGAAATTGACGCCTGTATTCCCTAAAGGGGTAGGCAGAGCACAAAAAAAACCCTACATAGATGCAACTATGACTATTTTACGTTCCATGGCTACTTCTAGCACAAGGGCTTAGCCAGGATTTAGTTTTGGGGGGGTTCAGGAAAAAAAAAATCGGCCAAATGCGAGTCGGACACCAAAAAATCACGATTGTATGGAAGGCTAAACTTTTCGGGGGGGGGTTTGAACCCCCAAATCCCCCCTTGTGGCTACGCCCATGTTCTAGCACATTTTTTTTTTGTTTACATTTTGGCAGGTATTATAAAAACAGGCTGCTAGCCTGTCGCCTAAAATGGACCTTAACCTATTTTCCGTAGTCGCGTCTTACGACATCCACGGAAGAGACGGAGAGGTGTTATTCTAAACCCGACACCACACGCGGTAAAAGCAATGCCTGAACATTTTCCTGCCAACCATACCAAATGCAAACTCCCACAAAACTGCCAGCCCTAAGTCCAACACTCAGTAAAGGCTACTTCGCGAAGCTTGAAAAACGGCCGTGGTCTCTTCAACAAACTGCCAAAGCAAATTGGGAGCCAGCTACCTACAAATAAAGTTGAGCTTACATCGGGGCATTTCGGCAAACTAGGGATTCTCGAATTAGGTCACGGGCCATTCCGTACCGACATCGCGATGTTCGATATCGAATCGAACGTGCTTTTGTGTGACAAAACAGATGAGTACACAAGTGTATCAAGTATGTTCTTCATTTTTAGGGTTCCGTACCCAAAGGGTAACAACGGGACCCTATTACTGAGCCTTCGCTGTCTGTCTGTCTGTCCGTCTGTCTGTCCGTCTGTCCGTCTGTCACCAGGGTGTATCTCACGAACCGTAAGAGCTAGAGAGTTGAAATTTTCACAGATGATGTATTTCTGTTGCCGCTATAACAACAAATACTAAGATCAAAATAATAACAATAATTAAGGGGGGCTCCCACAGAAAAAACGTGTTTTTTTTTGCTATTTTCGGTCTATTTAAATAACTGTAACAGGTAAATACTTGAAATGCTCACAGAAGATTTGATCAAATATTTACTTCAAAATGAAATAATTAAAATAAAATAAAATTAGTATTTAAGGGGGCTCCTATACAAAAAACCTGATTTTTTTGCAGTTTTTGGTACGGAACCCTTCGTGCGCGAGTCCGAGTCGCACTTGGCCGGTTTTTCATGGCTACGTTCGGTGGTCGCCCTAGGGAGGTCGATTAGGCCGTATGCAGAAAATACTGTAGTGGTTGTGTCTGTTGTTTGATTTATTATTTTAATGGCATTGTTACTTATAGCGACTTTATGTATCTTGCGACGATTTAAAGTATAATAAGTTAGCTTTTGCACGCGGCTTCGCTCGCCAAATAGCCCGCATGCCAATTTATAGCTTTCTACGTTGAAAAGGAATTCTCCATACAAACTTCTACCCACCATTTTAGGGAAATGGGGGGTTATGAAGAGACAAAAAGTAGCCTATGTCTTAATACTCTTAATCTGACTCCACCTAAAAATCACGTCAATTCGTCGCTCCATCTAGCCACGAAAGACGGACAAACAAACAAACACACTTTCACATTTATAATATTAGTAAGGATTCATATTTTTATGTACTTAATTTTTTTTAAGTAAGTAGGCTAACAGAAAACTCTTTCAAGGTATTCTATTTAGGATACTTGTTACAATACACACTTTCGTTAGTTTTTCTTGAAAATGTGGCAAAATCGTCCACTGCGCGACAAACGCGCTCAGACTGGTCTCAAATGTGGCGAAATAATACCTATTATTGTCATGCCTGTGAGCATCCGTACCAATCCTTATCCTTACTAATATTATAAGTCAGAAAGTGAGTTTGTTTGTTTGTTTGTTTGTTTGTTTGTTTGTTCCGCTTTCACGCCGTAACTACTGAACCGATTGCTTTGAAATTTTGCAGACATAAAGATAGAAGTCCGGATTAAATAATAGGGTACTTTTTATCCCGGAAAAAATTGATGTTCCCGAGGGAAAGCAAAAATATAGTTTGCTTGATAGATCGATATCAATCGGAATCGATGATAGATCGATATCGATCGATAGATGATAGATCGATGGCGCTGTGTGTCGTTTGAAACGAGAAGTTTTCTTATAGTTGTGCTTTATACCGCAATATAACCGAGTTCCACGCGGGCGAAGCCGCGGGCGGAAAGCTAGTATTGTATAAATGTGAAAGTTTGTTTGTTTGTTTGTTTGTCCGTCTTTCACGGCTAAACGGAGCGATGGATTGACGTGATTTTTTAGGTACAGATAGATAGATTTAGGGCATGGAGAGTGACATAGGCTACATTTTGTCTCTTCAAAACCCCCAATTTCCCTAAAGTCCTCACCTCAGTGGAAGTTTTCAATGTAGAAAGCTATAAAATTGGTATGTGTGCTATCTCTTCTGTGATACCCCGAATTTAGCGCGAGCGGAGCCGCGGGCAAAAGCTAGTGTCTACATAATATGTGTGAGTTACTCGAGCGTGCTTTGCATGGAGTTTGACTTCTGTTCCTATCTCTTTTATGGTAGAGATATCTCGAGTGGCCAGTATGCAGTGGCCAGTACGAAACTGTTTGTGAATATTAAAATTTTTGGTAATCATGAGAGGCGACTAAAGGAAAACAGGTAAAGGTATACTTTAAGCGATGGACTAGAAACCCGTCACTCTTGTAAAAAAAGTAGCGTGAATTATGATGTATGTATACATCACGCGGAACGTTACGAGTACGTAGAGATTCCAAGTCCGATGAAATAGGTATAGGAAAATTTTCAATAGAGAGATCAATAAAGTTGGAAGTTGTATTTATGCAAACAATCTTCGAAACTTCGTTAGCGCGATGTAGAACACAACAGTTGATGACGTTTATGGAGGTTCTATTACTGGACGTTATCCCCTCATGTGTGGAAAATCCCCCAGCGGGACGGAGCCAAAAACACCCGTAATTTTACACCAATCACCTAGTCCCAAAGTAGGCAATTTAATGCCTGTGTTATGGAAACTAGACAACGGAAAAACTTCCAAGACTCGAAAGCAAACATTCGTATTCATCATACAAACATCTGCCCCGACCGGGGATTCCAAATTGTATTGTGTCAAAAGCGTACTGATAAACTATGTCTGGCTCTCTCTAGCTTATTAAAACGTGTTCAGCGTAATGCGAGACATCTAGCGAGCCATTGAAAGACAACCTAAATTCGGCCATTTTTTGCCAGAGTTGAGGGGGATATGCGCGCTAGAATCGCTACACAGGTATAGTAGTGCATGTTAAAGCCGCCATTGAAAATTTCCCACACAGATACGCTTTTCTTCTTCAAAACCTCATAAAACAATGGAATCTCGCATTTCGCTTATTAGACAAAGACCAACATTAGAGTGATTAATTATGGCTCCGCCGGTTAATTTATTCTTTTGTATCGGTTGTAAGGGCGAATGTTTTCCAACATTTGGGTTAGATTTCGTAACGATTAGGGGAATGACTTTGAAGAAAGTTCGTTTTGATTCACGGTTTGCATGCGAGCTCTTACACTATTTGTAATCATACATTCACTAGCTGTGCGCGCGACTCCGTTCCCGTGGAATAGTGACTAATTTCCCCCGTTTTTTCCACATTTTCCCATATTTCTTCACTCCTATTAGTCGTAGCGTAATGTTATATAGCCTAAAGCCTTCCTCGATAAATGGTCTAACCAACAAAAAAAGAATTTTTCAAATCGAACCAGTAGTTCCTGAGATTAGCGCGTTCAAACAAACAAACAAACTCTTCAGCTTTATTATATTAAGTATAGATTAAACAAAAGCGGTAATGACACTGAGCTGTTCACCTACTTTTACAACTAGTTCGGTCACCAAACGTTTATTTTACACTAGACTGTCCCCCAACCAACGTGAGAGCGTCGTTTTTAGGATTCCGTAGCCAAATGGCAAAAACGGAACCCTTATTTACATGTTTGCGGTCGACAGATAGTACCTACTCTTGAAATGGTCTTTTAAATTAATGAAGTAGTTATCCGTGTGGTATCGGGATAATAACACCTCTCCATTTCCTTCGTGGATTTCGTAAGAGGCGACTAAAGAATTAGCTTAATTTATATTTTAGGTGACAGGCTAGCAACCTGTCACTATCATAATTGCCAATTCATAACCTAAAAAAGTACGCTGGAAGTGGCCACGAAACGAGAAATAGTCATGGTTTTGTCTGCATATGTAGCGTTTTGTGCGCTCTGCCTACCCTATCAGGGTATACAGGCGTGATTTGTGTGTGTGAAGTATAACTCATGATCCCTACCGTACTTCTAAACCCTCTTTCCAAACACCTAAGAACCTACACTCTCACAAATTCCTCATCTTTTCAACAAAATTTTGCATTGAGCGCTGCTATCAGCTAGAAGCTTCAAGGTCGACATTTGCGTGTCAGGCTAATGGTGCCTGATAGGCCTTTGTGGGTGAAAGGGGTGTTTTCCGGCCGCATTCGAGCCTTCCCTGGCTATGAAACTTTTTGGCCAAAGTGGTCGGCGCGCTTAGAGAAAGATTATGCGTTCAAAGTAACGTTGTCTCTTTTTAGCAGCTTTGCGTTTGAAAGGGGGCGTCCATAAATTACGTGAGGTGTTTTTTTCAGTTTTCTTACCCTCCCACCCCCCTTGGTGAGATGTCGTGAGATTTTATTCAACCCCCTCCCCCGCCCCCCAAATCTCACGTGAGATTTTTCAAAATGTTTTTGTAAAAAGAAAAAAATAATATTACGACATAACTTAAAAAAAAACTTAAATTTTCTTCGTTCGGATACACTCATGAAATGTCAGATATAAAGCGCCATCCACATACCTACTC
>BHDV01035709.1:21616-60031 GCA_005406045.1 Adoxophyes honmai
TATACACTAAGTAAAAATTATTCAAAAATGGTTAAAATTTTAGTCGGTTGGACGCCGAAAATCTAGAAAATTTGGCTTTTTTTTTTAATTACCAAGCGACAGTCAACTTTGTCGCAGCGGCATGAGAGTCAGACCAATCGACGCAGAAAAATTCGCTGATTCCAATGATATATATAACTCAATATCGCCCAAAATGTCGCTTGGTCATTTTTGCCTTTCAACCGTCGCTATGGTTTTCTAAAGGCACTTGGCTGTCGAGTAATTAATGAAAGAATCGTAAATTGTTGATGCGTGCCCACTTACTCCATTTACAAATTGGAAGTTTTGTTCTGAGTAGTTCGATACAGCTACAAGTATTTGTTGGTTATAAGTTTTTAAATGTGTATCCAATAGATTGGATTTTTTATATTAATTTAACTAA
Organism: Adoxophyes honmai; assembly: GCA_005406045.1. NCBI lineage: Eukaryota > Metazoa > Arthropoda > Insecta > Lepidoptera > Tortricidae > Adoxophyes > Adoxophyes honmai. Next base: position 22,038 of record BHDV01035709.1, read on the forward strand.
GTAAGTAAAAAGTTAAGCTAAAAACTATGACATACAGACAATTCGTGATCTGCAATCTGCAATCGGGGCAAGTGCGCATCCAACCTCTACCATCGCGACCTCTTTCGACATTTTTCGTAAGACGTAAATTTTCTTTGATAAATACAATTTTTTATTTAATGTTGTCCACTTGAGCTAAAGTGCTAGGACCTTATAGTACTTATCCGTTCAAATTGTTACTCCCATCTAACACCCGAGTCTTTATTCACTGTAGTTCTGCATTTAAAATTTGCATCATTTCTTAATTTGACCGTTACAATATCCCCGCAGACTCCACTAACTCAGAACCCTTCTTTATTAAGTCCATTAGCAAATATCTTCGGACGAAAACGAGAAAACTTGCGAGATAAGTCAAACGTTTTCATTTAGGGTTACATTCAAGGACCTGTTTAACTTATTTGACTTAGGTTAAAGTTTAAATTCAGAGTAGTTCCGTCGATGTCATAAGAGGCGTCCTGAAGAAATAGGTAAGGGTATGCTTTTGATTACAGGCTAGTAACCTGTGATTGTTGTGTTTTTAAGGGTACCGAACCCAAAGGGTAAGAACGGGACCCAATTTTTGAGCCTTCGCTGTCCGTCCGTCCGTCCGTCTGTCATCAAGACGTATCTCATCAACCGTGCTAGCTACTGTTGAAATTTTACAGATTATGAATTTATATAGGTAACAACAAAATAATACTAAAAATATTTTTTTTTTTGCAGAACTACCACCAGAACTGAATGGAATAAACTTAGCAGATTATTACCCCACTACACGTTCACATAACTCTGTTGTTTATGTCCATAAGAAATTCTTCAATGAAACAAAAACTCCAAAGGCAAACGTTGAAGACGAACTCGAAAATGTCAAGCCAATACAAAAGGACCGTAAGAAGAAACCTAAGAAAGATAAATTAAAACACAAAGTCGATAATGTTATTAAAGACACAGATCAGACAAGTGTTAATAATAACGAAGTATTAGGGCAAACAATAAGGTTTGCCAAAAATATAGTTCCAATAGTTATACCTCCCAACCATGACAACTCACCAGTTTATTACACTATAAAAACTTCCAGAAAGTCAAGAGTTGCCAAATTCAAGCCTAAATATGGTGAGGTCACTCATGATTTGACATACGAAAAGCAACAACGAAAGAAAATAATAGAAACATTCAGAAAAGAGAGATTCAAATCGCACACCGAATGTTTTAGCCAAGAATCTATCAGCAGATCATCTAAAAGTAATACTTCGGAAAACATAGTCATAAACCAGTCTTTATGTTGCTCGTTTTCTGAAATATCTGAAGAAAGGCACAGAAGATCTCATCCTAAAAAGCATGACAAACGTTTAATCGCTTCTGAATCTTTTGAAGCTTTAGCTAGTGAATTACTAAACGCATCTGGCGAAGCTAAGATCAAAATACATCTAATGAATGACACAGCTAAAGATCTTTTCTACGAATCCATCCGTAACCCTGTCGTAGAAGCTATAAAAGAATCTGTATCAGAAATAACAAATCAGAAAGGAAATTCAGACTGCAAAATTGTGCATAAATATGTGCAGTGCCACACACAGAAATTAGACAACATCTTAGACAAGTTAGCGTGCATTGAGAAAAGATTGAATTGCAGTGAAGAAAAAGCTAAAGCACAAACTGTGAAGGTGTTCAAATCTGCGCTTGAAGAAATTGGTGAGGATATTACGGAAAAAGAAGAAAATAGTGACGACGATGATTCTAAAGATGACAATTCTGTGGATCACCTGCATCCGAGATTTCCGAGTGCAGTTGTTAAACTAAGTCCTTTGCAAAAGAAATTAGAGAAAGATACAAATATTGGTGGCGGAGAGGATGTTGCTAGTGTTAAAAGAACTGGTACTCCTAAATTATTATCGGATCGACCAAACAGAATTCCTACTAGATACTGTTGGACAGATTCTACTAACTAATAAGAAGGTTGAGGTTCCACGGACAATTTTTCGCTTTGAGAACTGTCGAGCTAACTATAATAGATATACGAGTCTGTGAAAGTATAATGTATCCCTTGGGAACAAGGTAATATTTAGTAAAGTTATGTTTTTACGATACTTTGTCATAGCTTAGTGATTAATTGTAGTTTTGTAGTAGCCTTACCCTTCTATTTTTTGATAAATGTAAATTTAATGACCTCGTCAAATTATGCTATGAAATACAAAATTGTAATTGGCTTCGTACTTTTTTTAAAGCCAGGTTTTTAAACAGTTATTAGAAATATTTATTTTATTTGTTCTAAGTAGTAGGTTGGAGATAATTTTATTGGAAATTGGTTGAGATATATTTAAGGTGACAGGCTAGCAACCTGCCACTATATTACATCTTAACTTAAAGCCTAAAAAATATTCTAGGAGCGGCCACGAAACGTGAAATATTTATGGATTTTTCTATGTAGCATTCTGGTTCTCTGCCTACCCCACTTTGGAATACAGATGTGATGATACAAAGTTTGATTTCTTTCTCACTTTGATGGTATTTTTTTGGTCTAAAGCTCTCGCTATTGGGTTTTAATCTTCTCTAACATGACATGAAAAAGCTAATCCGTCGTCTTCAGCTTTAATAGTCCTAAATACCGCAAAATTGAACCGGTACAAAAATAACTTGACATTGACGAAGATGCCTCAAAGTACTTCGCGTGCTATCTGGCTGTAAAGCGCAGGTGGATCGACCAATACTGAGCATCTAGTGTTGTAGAGACTCGAGTCTTTTAGTCTTTATTCAGTTTAGAGTCTAAACTTTAGACTCTAGTCATTCAACAGAAGTTTGGTTCTTTGGGACTCAAGTCTTCTAAAGAGAACTTTAAGAGAGAGAGAGAGAGACGAAAAATCCATGGTAATGAAATGACTTATTTCAATATTTCCTTGGCGGATCTATAATTGTATAAAAATGTGATTTTCAAAAAAGAATAGAAAAATCAATGGCCTGACTAGAACGTTTGGTGTGCTCTGCCCACCCCATTTGGGAAAACAGGCATAACGATTATGAGTTAATGACTAAAGAATTAGATGAAACTCAAAGGAGGTTGGAGGTAGTGATGGATTTGTCTATGTAGCGTTTCGTGTGCTTTGCCTATTACACTCGAGTTCTTACAACGTGGACTTCAAAACTCGGGTATTCGCCAACACTAGTAATAACTGTTGCGGAGTTGGTTGTTTCATGCGTTGAAGACTTCGATTTTAATACAAAAGGGGTCACAAGCCTTCGCGGGTAAAAGCGGAAACAAATGACACGCATGTCAAAGTTTCGGCTGTCACGTGATCAGTTAGGACTTCCAAACTGACATGACAAGGTTTAGCTGGCCTCACAGCTGTCCGGGAGACCCAAAACAACTAAAAATAATAAACATAAAATCACGCCTATGTTCCCAAATGGGGTAGGCAGAGCACACGAAACGTGAAATAGACATAACCATGATTATAAATATTTCACGCTTCGCAGCCACTTCTAGCATCATTTTGAGTTTGTAAACAGATGTAAGAGGTAGTATTACAGTGACAGGTTGCTAGCCTGTCGCCTAAAATATACCTAAACCCATTTCCTTAGTCGCCTCCTACGACATCCATGGAAGAAATGGAGTGGTGCTATTCTAGACCCGACACCACACGGGTAACACACCAAAACAACTTGCATAATTATACATTTAACTTTTATTTACTTACATTTACTTTATTTTATTTAATTTTGCGTTAACTCGTAAACGAAATCGTTTTGAACACACTACCTAGACGTACTGCTTACCCTATTATGGAACATAAGCATCATTGTATATTATTTATTTATTTATCTTCCCGTGTGGTGCCGGGTTAGAATAGCACCTCCCCCTTTCTTCCCGTGGGTGTCGTAAGAATCGACTCTGGGAAAGGGTTAGTGTATTGTGGGCGATGGGCTAGCAACCTGTCACTGCAATATCACGTTTAACTTCTGGTTACCCTGAAATTGCTAAACGTGGCACTGGATTTTTGAATTCATGTGCTCTGCCTACCCCTCTTGGGAATACAGGCGTTAGAATATGTATGTATGTATGTATGTATATTATTTATTATGTATGTATGTATGCATGTGTCTTAAGTTGAGATACACCAAACAACTCTGTCGTTTATATCTGCAGCATAGTATTGATTCTTGAAGCACCGAGATCAAAGGACCGGAGCCTGCGAGGAATCCAGCCGGGACTGTAAATCAATAGTTGGCATTGCCGGCATTGTTGCCGGCAACTGTTGCCCTATTTATTAACGCTGTCGATTATAATTAATGCTCGTTCGGTAATTACTTAAGGCAGAGTGGAAAATTTCGTAGGCACTTGCGTTGCGTAAATGTTATGAAGACTTAGGTCCATACATACATCATGCATGTCTATATTTGCGAATGGGTAGGCAGAGCACACGCGACGGTACGTAAACAATTAAAGAAAATTCCATTAAAGTCAAATGTATCAAATTTTATCAAAAGTTATCAAAAGACCCCGTGTTGTGCCGGGTTGGAATAGCACCTCCCCCTTTGTTCCCGTGGGTGTCGTAAGAGTGAACTCTGGGAAAGAGTTAGTGTATGTGGGCGATGGGCTAGCAACCTGTCACTGCATATCACGTTTAACCATCTGGTTACCCTGAAATTGCTAAACGTGGCACTGGATTTTTTAATTCGTGTGCTCTGCCTACCCCTCTTGGGAATACAGGCGTGAGAATATGTATGTATGTATGTATCAAAAGAACAAATGATTTTGACGGCCGGATAGCCCAGCGGTTAGAGAACCTGACTGTGAAGCTTAAAGTCCCGGGTTCGATCCCCGGTCGGAGCAGAGCGTCTAGTGTGTTCAATTCGATGGTGCAGTTGTTAACGAATTCGTTTGCGAGTTTTCGCGGAATGTATGGAGACTTCTCGACCGTGGTAGTTGTGCAAACGTTCCGCTAGCGGCGCTGTCTCAGTGTCCATACAATTTTGCAATAACTCGCAAACGAATTCGTTAACAACTGCATGATCGACTTGAACACACTAGACGCTCAGGTGTCTGTATGATGATTAGGTGCGAATGTTTGCCCTCGAGTCTTGAATGTTTATTTTATTATTATCTATATGTATAGTAGTAGTAAGTTTAAACCATAAAAGAGAGGCATTAAAATTACCTACTGTGGGACTAGGTGATTGGTGTAAATATTGTCCAATGATATAAACGTTGTTTATGATGTTAGCTACCAGTCTAGCGAATTTGTAGACATTTAAAACAATGAGTATCAAGTGCAACTCAAGAGATATTGATCTAAGCTTATGTAATTCCACACGAGAACCCATCTTGTCACATTTATGACTACGCCTAAAGCTTAGATCAATATCTCGCTGGTAGAAAAATCCGAGGCAAAGTACTTTGCGTACATTTTTACGACCTTCCTGAGGTTTTCGTTGGTGACATTTATATCACAGCTTGTTCCACAGAATAGGTAGGTAATACTAGTATTACGTACAGAAGCCCCACTCCCCAAAAAAAGTCGTGTTTAGATGCAAAAACAATGCTGTCTCTTTCTTCCTTTAATTGCTTGCAAGCGAAATTGAAACTTATCGCGTGACACGAGCATTTATGTTTCGTTGGACGCCGTTGACTGAAAACCGGGATTGTGGCACAGGGACCCTGTGACAGGGTTGCCGCTCACCGATGTCAATAATGAAATCAAAACCGTTCAAAAAGATTATATTCGATTTAGCAAAATAAATTAACTCTTCGACTTGTTATTTGGCTTTAAGCGGCAATTACATAGACTCGTTCATCTAATGTGGTAGTCGCACGTATTCCAAACTACTTTGGTCACTAAACGCAGTATTTATCGAATGCGGCCGTCTGCGGGATCTACTTTACACTTAAATGCGTTCGACGTAAATATAGCATACGTCAACCGACTCACTGTAAATGCCGCTTTACATCCTCTCTCAACCCAATCACTGCCACCGACACATATGCGTGACTTTCGCCCGCCTCGTAGATTCGCTGGCATTAGACACACATGCGTGTTCGCTGCTCTAGCATTTATTCCCCAATTTTAATTATACTGACAAAGAAAATAAAATCCCGTAATGACTTTGTGCCGCCGAGTGCTGGCTAAACAGACTTTGTTGACCGACAGCCAACATTGGCAAATGTTTGCACACGACGTTTAGAAAAATATTTACTCCCAAGGCTTAGCTTACCTGGTAGTGAAATCACGGTTGTGAAAATAACGCTGTAAAGTGGTGAGTCGGCCTTGAATATTACAATTATGATAGGTCCGTGTGATAATGGACTGATGGAGAGTAAGGTTGGGTAGGTATATTTTTGGTGATAGGCTGGCAACTTGTCACTGTCGTACCTCTTTACTTAAATTTAAAAGTATGGTAGAGGTGGCCACTAAACGTGAAATAGTAGTAGGGTAGACTGAGTAATATTATGCTACCTTTCGTAGCCACTTTAAACATTTTTGCAGATTTTAAATTAGATAAAAGAGGTTCCGTACCATCCACAGAACAGGTTATTGTATTAAGCGGCAGGCTAGCAAAGTGTTACTTATGCACATACATCTTTATCTCAATACCTCAAAATATGCTAGAAGTAGCTATGAAACGTGTAGTCATATTTTGACTTGGCGTTTCGTATGCTCTGCCTACCCCTTTTAGGAATACAGACGTAACGTATGAATGAACTAATGACTCGTTTTTCGTCGCATAAATAGTTAGTAATCTAGTTCTATTTACCTTCACCCTTAATTCCTGCATTGTAAGCTAATGGGGGTAAGTTGTAAGTGTGCAGTGGGGTGGAACCTGCAAGTCAGCCTTCAGGGGTGGGGGTTGATTAATTCGCCCCAAATTTCCTCCCCGCCCTCGACACTAGCCCCTGTCGGCTGTCTATGATATTATCCACACTTTCCTTGGCCTCACGGGAATTGAGAGGTAAGAAGTGTTTTGCTCCCATTTATCTACACGAATATTCGATTATTCTTTTCTTTCTATACATACTGGAGGAGGTATTGCCGTGTGGTGTCTGAATTAGAATAACTTCTCTCTATTTCATTTGTGGATATCGCAAGAGGTGACTAAAGAAGATGTTAAGGTATACGGCAACCTGTCACTACGTATTTTACACATCTTTTATCAAACTTAAAAAAAGGGACTGCAATGTTTGAAATAAGTAATTATGGTTTTGTTTGTTTAAGGTTACGTGTACTTTGCTTGCCCTATTTTATAATTTTTCTTTTGTGAAGAATTTTATACAGTGTACGTACTTTAAAACTGAAAAAAAATACTTTATGCTCTTCAAGTCATTTTCAATATAGGGCGTCAAAAGAAAATATAGGGATTCTTTTTAATTAGAAAGGCGAATTAAAGGAACTCTAATTAAACGTAAAGTTCCATAGAAGAGCAACAGTACATCAAAAACTCCGCTTACAAAAAAACTTCTTAAAAATCACCTTTCTGTGTTCCGAGTCATTAATAATTCCGTCATTGCCAGATTCTCATTCTCTCCAAATTTGAATAAACATTCATCAAATTCTGCTTACGGCGCGATTTCGGCCATTTTGTGGAGCTGTAGGACAAAATGGCCGCCGCTTAATTAAGACTAGAACCTGTCACGGCTTATTTACTGCCGTAGTATCTCTAAAGGGGTGAAAATTCAAAATGTTAATATTGCAATTGATTTGATTTATCATAACACAGGTCTGCCCTCCTAACTTAAAGTGAATAACTCGAGTTTTCGGTTATAAGGTCTGCTTTTAGCCACGACTATAAGTTATAAAATAATCCTACGAACTTACAAAAACGGGACATCAGGAATTTGTACGAAGCCCGTTTAAAAAACAAGGAATTGTAATGATTTTTACTTTTGCAACTTTATTGTAAACTATAAAGCGTCTACCACATTGTTTCCAGAAAAGTCATCTTTTGTACAAACTTTACTAACAATCCGACCGTTTACCCCTTTGCAATGGTAAGAAGCCAATAAAATAGTCTGAAACCATAATACTTTACCTGTATTTAGATACCCGTATCAACTATCAGATTGTAGGACTGTAAGACAATCTTCAATCTAGTTCTAATAAGTTTATCGGAATTACTGTGTACCAGGCGGTTCATAAAACTTCAAAACTGTGTGGCAGGCGCTTCACAAACTTCAAAATTTAGAACGACACGCGTAGTAGCAAGCAAAGCATTTTGGTAGTTGCAAAGATATATTTATCTGAGAAAAAGTCCGGTAACAAACCGCCATGCAGATTACATTTCAAATTAGCCATGCACGTAACGATAAAATAAGTACAATATCAAAACATTGTCAATATTTTCCAATCTTGAACACTTACAATCAAAATGTTAAATTCATAAAGCAGTCAAATCACCATAAAATCACAGTGATTTTGGAATCGATCAAGGATAGGTTGTACCTAATGGACAAGGTGACAAAAAAGGTAGTACTTACGCTAGATTTTATTTTATTTGCTGTGTCTATTTATTACGAAATGAATGTATTTATTCTTATTTTAGTAAGTAATCGATTTGCTAATTTTATTATTTTAGTTTTTTTTGCTGCATTTTTTGAATGTGCTGTTTCACTTTGTTTATTGTGGCCTCTCTTTTTGTCGATCTCTTTGTATCTCAAAATCTCAACGGTTGGTCGTAACCTGAGGCCGTAACAGATCCCGTAAGGGGTAACACGTTCGACGCCAGTGACACAACGTCTGTGTCAAAAACACTCTCAATGAAACGCTGCCGGCGTCGAACGTGTTAGTTCCGCCTTTTTACTTCACCATCCTGCTTGTATTTATTTAATTCGTGTTTCTTTTATATAATAAAGTGTTAGCTTACTTACAAGCTCACACTCCGAAAGTTTGATGAGATGACCTATGTATTCTTACTAAAATTTAAATTACTTAAGTATTAGATTAACCAAAAAAAATGATGTCTCACATTTTTGATAATCTAACTAATTGACTAATTAACGACGTATTTTGAATCCATTCACCATTCCATTGTAGGTATAAATAATAATCGCTGCGCTTTCATGCAGTGAACCACTTTATGAATTAAAATTATTGATTACTAAGCTACATGCAATGTTAAAGCAGTGCCTCTATTTTAATTGCAGATTATAAAACATCTCGATCACACTTGCGATAGCATCTCAATTACTATAGCTGTTGCAATTTGTACCACTAGTGCCATAGTATTTGACACGCTATAGAGGTTTAGTATCCATAAAGTTAGCGCATCGGTCTTTAAAAAGAGATATCGGCGTCACGCAAGAGAGAGACAATGCTCTACAAAGCCGATGTTGTCGACACCGATATGCAAACTTTATGGCCAGGTACAGGGTTAAATCAAAATTGTGATACAAAAGTGTGTCTTATTCAGCTAATGCTACAGTTGGACGCACTAGCTCAATTGTTTTATTTTAAATATTATTATTTTTCAGGCATATTTTAACAATTGAACTATAATGCATTATATTACGAAGGATTAAATAAGTGAGGAGCACTAATTTTGTATCAACGATTTGATTTGACCCTGTATGTTAGTATACTATTCGGCATATAAGTTGGCATGATTTCAGAGAAAGAAAGAGAGAGGTAGAGAGTAAGTTCACACAGCGCCTTTTCTAAGTAAAAACGATGCGTCATGCGCGAATTAACTCTCTCACTCTCAAATCGTGCCAAGTTCTACGCCGAATGTAACCCGTTGTACCAGGAATGCAGAAGCTATGAGAGGATTATAGGAATAAAAGAAGTGAATAGTGCTAGGTATAAGGCAATCACTCACCAACGTTTGCGCGGCGGTCTGGTGCTGTAAAAACGGGCTTTAGTCAGTTTAGCCATTACAGAAGGGACTAGGTGTCGGTTTGTCATACATTTCAACGCTGTCAAATACTTAGTCGATATTACATTTCGCTGTGAGTGACTTTCGTGGTAACATTTATGCATCATCATCTAACCAAAAACAAAAACCCTTAAGCCAAGGATACACTAGGGGACAAATGTGCCGCGACACGTGTCCCCAGCAACGTCGGGCGAAGCAGCGCGACGTTGCCCGACTTCGCTCGACATGTCTGGCAACATAGCGCGACACGTGTATTATACGCGGACATAAGTCGCGCGATGTCCCCAGATATGTCAGGCGAAATGCTGGCTTCGCTTGACATGACGCCGACAACATGTCGCGGGACATTTGTCCCCTAGTGTATCCTTGGCTTTAGACCCAAACGCAATGACAGCGGAAGCGGAGCGATTTGTGCTCTTTCATATAATTTCGAATATTACAACCGATGTCATGTCCCGCGCCGTCCCGCTTCCACGGTCAATGCGTTTAGAGCTAAAAGTGTCAATTCAACTAAACGAAAAAAAACCCGGAATAAGTCATTTTTTACTCGCCAGTAAGTCAATTTTTCATAAAAGAAAAGGGATTAAGTGAGTGACTCCGAGGTCGCATTACATATTCACTTGGTTAAACTGCAGTAAACGAGTATACAGGATGGCCGGAAATTTAACGTAAATAATTTAACCAGTGGCCGGGTATAGGCTTCAGAAAACCTCTGTGAAGATTTTTTCCGAAAAAAAAAACTAAAATCTGAAAATATTGCCCAGTATTTTGTACTCCGGCTCTTAAGTAGTCAACTGCGTAGCATCACAATATCGAACGATTGGAGATTCGTACGCGCTGACTAACGGGACTTGCGTACGGGACGTAAGATAGGTAAAACACAGGGCGCAATGACCTGGATAGCGATGAAACATTTATCTCCCTCAAGGTCAATAATTACAATTTTCAGGAAATATTTTACAGGGGATTTTGGACGCGTATACCGACCACTGGTTAAAATATGTATGGGCATTTTTTGGTCACCTTGTATAATTTTGTTTTTTACCCGACTGCCGGGGACTGTAGGCTTAGCAAGACAACACACTCTAGTCGCGTCGCGCGCGGGATAGTTTACCCGTCACTTTCTGACGTCTATAGTTAGACAGTGACAGGTATAGTCATAGAGGATAGAACCTATAGAGAAACAATGTTCGCAACCCCGGTCCGCAAATAGTTTGTTGATTTCAACATACTAAACGTCACCGTCACTGTCACAGAAACTGTACAGAGCCTATAACCGTAGAGAAAAAGGCACTAGCGTTACGCGCGATCTTGGACCGGCCAATAAGACCACAGCGATCACTTCAATTGTTTTGCGGAATAATTTCCGAACAACCAAGATGACATTAGTACTCTATAGGTTCTATCCTCAATGGGTATAGTCTATGTCGCGCGTATCTCTACTCGCGCCTTGTCGTGCTAAGGGGACTGGTCGGTTAAAAGTATTTTCATTATGAATAGTCGTTTTAATTGCGAGTAAAAAGTGACCATTCCAAGACAAAATTTTGTACTCGTTTGGTTAAATAAAAAATTACCCTCTTTAACATAGCGTGAATGACAGAGACATGATTTGGGTCAATTTGATTTATCATAATCAAATGATGAAATCATAATGATTTGGGTCAATATCAGATTTCGTCCCAAATTTTCTAATTTCTATGGCGCAATTTTTTTTTTCAATATTTGCAATAAATGAAATGGCATACCTTGTAAACGACTGAATTTCAGCACATTAACATAGTTATATAAGAAATTCAGTCGTTCACAAGGTATGTCAATTCATTTATTGCAAATATTGAAAAAAAATAATTGCGCCATAGAAATTAGAAAATTTGGGACGAAATCTGATATTGACCCATTTACGTTTAAACCGGGGATGAACGCTAAAGTGATACATACATACATGTTCTCACGCCAGTATTCCCAAGAGGGGTAGGCAGAGCACATGAATTCAAAAATCCAGTGCCACGTTTAGCTAAAAGTGCTGTACACTGAGTCCTTCACCTAAAGCGACCGTGTTCCAAGCTACGTCGGTCAACGAACAGTCTTTACACTAGACCAGAGGTTCCCAAACTTTTTTACTCATGGACCCCCTTCATAGTTTTATCGTCTTCGGTGGACCCCTTGCTGCTACATTTGCACCAAATTCCTTAAGAGGATAGGAGTCGCACCACCTCTCCATACAAACGTAGTCCCCTGTTTTCTCCCTGAATAATGACATTAGAGCAAAAATTTTTTATTCATTAAATATGTATCTGTTGTGGCTATGCCCCTTTGATTTGCTTTTATGGATTTTCTATATAAGAAAAATAAAAAAATGAAAAAAATAGAATATTGATAAAAGCAAATCATAGGGGCATAGCCACAACAGATACGAATTTAATGAAAAAAAAAATTATTTAATGTCATTATTCAGGGAGAAAACAGGGGACTACGTTTGTATGGAGAAGTGGTGCGACTCCTATCCTCTTAATACACCTATTTTTACCGACTCCACCGTGAACCCCCACAGAGTCTGCCATGGACCCCTGGAGGTCCACCTGGACCACTTTGGGAATCACTGCACTAGACTGTCCGCCGACCGAGCTGTCGATCGCCGAATGCGGTTGATTACTGTGTGCTTAGTGCAGTGGTTCCTAACCTTTTCAATGTCACTACCCCTGTGAACTAGTATGGGAATTGAGTTTACCCCTAGCTAATTTAGAATAATTAAAACCACGCAAATTCGAATGAAAATACGTTTGTTATGTAAGAAATTGTACTTTTAGGTAACTAAGTAGGTAAGCCGTAGGTCGGCCGCGCGCATGAGAGCGCTGTGCTACCGTTGACTATTATTCAGTTTTTTGCTATTTTAGTACTTTTTCGTGCCATCTGTTACCCCCTAGAATTTTCGTTTTACCCCTACGGGGGTAATTACCCCCAGGTTAGGAACCACTGGCTTAGTGTAATCAAAACGGTCATGAATCGATAACGATTTCGTTTACAAATTGACGCCAATAATGTATGGATTCGTGTAAACCGCGGCAGTTGTGCAAACGTGCCGCTTGGAGGCGCTGTCTCAGTTTCCATACAATGTCGCGTTTATTCTAAACCAAATTTTTATCGGTTTTATGATTGTTTTGATTACATTAACCTCCTGAGGCCCAGAATTTTTTTTGATTTTTGATTTTGACAAAAATTTGTAAAATTACTTAATACAATACTATATGAACAAAAATGGTGAAAAAAAATTTTTATCATGGAAAACTTTGATTTTCTCAATGTCATATATACATGACAAGGGTTCTCAATGCCAACCTTTGTTTTTGTAATAAATTAGTTAAAAAATACTTTTAATATTATTTTTCAATTTTAAAATCAGTTTCAGACCCCGGAAATAACTCTTCTATAACATGCTCATGTAATCCTGAAGAAATAAATGTTAAAAAATATTATTTACTACCAAACAATTATAGGTCAACCTCCACTTTCTAAGACCCAGAGCATTTTTGTCTTCGATTACGATAAAATTTTGCATAATTACTTAATAATACCAGTATAATAAACAAAAATGATGAAAATTAAAAAAAAATAAGATTTTCCCATGAGAAACAGATTTTCTCAATGTCATATGTATATGACAAGGGTTCTCAATGCTTAGGAAATACTTGTAGTATTATTTTACATATTTTAAATTAATTTCAGACTCCGCCAATAACTCTTCTATATGTCATATATGTATTACATTGGGACTCATTGACATTCATTGGTATTCACGGTAGTCATTGAGAACTCATGTCATACCTGTATTACATAAACATTTCACAGGTTATTTCTCTCTCATCACGAAGAGATTGATTAAAAACTATGTATATTCTAAATTATTGCATATTAATAAACAAAAGAACCACAAATGCATTTTATGATCTCTGTTAATTGAAAAAAAAAAAATCAAAATTATCTACCGCGTGCATATGACCCCAAAGTCATCCTTCACTTTCAATTACCAAAGAAATATTATTATGACAGTTACTCAACCAATCGTAGGTTTTACAATGGCGGAAGACTGTTTAGCTTCGATAAACAGAAAAAAGTTCTTAAGAATTTTACTAGATGGCGATATTTTGAGAAGTTTTTACGCTTATGTTTTTTGTAATATATTTATTACGCAGGGCCTCAGGAGGTTAAGCACTCTGTATTCTTTATAAATTTCCGGCCGCCGTATTGACACTTTACTATTCATCGATCTTTGGTAATATCCCATTCGATTCGGATCTACTTTCGTAGCTTTTGGAACTGTAATGCATTTGTTTTGGTAATTAAATAAAAATAAACAGAGCCACTCAGTACACAAAATACGTACCTGAATGGCTTTAGTTAAATACACAAACAAATGCACTATGGCTTGAAAAATTGCATAATGTCCACCCACGAATGTACATTGAAGCGAAACGTAAGATTTGATGTGTACACAATTAAGCATTTTACACTGTTTTCTCCAGGAATATGCAAGGATGCGTGGCGAAGGATGTCTTTGAAGAGCATCAAAAAAACCCAGTAGGTATGTTAACTCGTGGGATTAATGCCTTATTATTTACAGGGACAGGAAACTCTCTCATAAAAAAAGATATCTCGCATCTTAAATGGAGTTTAGCTCGTCATTTTTCCGGCTAGTGCGAAGCCCATTTGGCAGCAGCCGCTGAGGCTCCCAACCCAAGAGCCCGAAACTTGTCGAGCTGATCTCGATCTAGGTCTAGGACGTAAGTTATCTGTAGTTTTTACTATGAGGTAGGAACTTATTAATTTAAAACAAATTCGGTATATGTGTATTTCTCGATAGACACACCCTTTGCTGCGCATCCTCTCATATATTTGTCTAGCATGGCACGGCGAGAGTCGAGTTTGCAACATACATCTAGACTAAAATATCGTCTACGACCGACTGAAAATATGTCTCATAAGCCACAACATTTTATGTAACATTTTCGGCAACTTATATCATTTTAATTGAGAACCACGAGCTCTGTTAATTCTAATGACAGAAAAAGGTTACAAAGTTTATATAAATGTATGTAAGAGTAAATTAAGAGGAAAGTACGAAAATTACGTATGGAATTTTAGCCGGCATTTTTTCCCCTCCAAATCTCGTGGTTCCCATTAGATTTGACTGTGGTATAAATGTTGCCGAAAATGTAACAAAAAGTGTAGTGACAAAATTTTTAAAGTCGACTTTTGCGCGATATGCTGTGCTAGGCAGCCTGGTCGATAAACAGGTTTACCGCGAGGATCTTGTGATGTAACGTTGTCTTTACACAATCGCGATGCATGACATAATAAGCGTGTAAACAAACCAATACCTTGACAGTAGTCGAAGCACAGAGTGAGTACCTTTCATGACATGAAAACGCACAGAGAGCTAGACAAGCCTAGATTACATGACAGGGCATTTTACAGGATTTTTTTTATACGTAAGACCGCGATTGGTCTTTACTATCGTAGATACATCATCAGAATTCATTAGTTAGTCATCGAAAAAAAAAACTTTTTTTAAGTTTACTACAAAGTGAAATCAAAATGGTGAATACATAATAAGTAGGTATTTCTTACTCAACTAATGCTCAACTCATAATATGTCTTAATTAGTCTTATTATCCGTACATTGAGGTTGCGATTTCATTTCGCCTTAGTATGAGCACTCTAAATTTTATCAGCCAAATTTTAACAATTGAACTAATGAATTGTGTTGGTTGACATTAACTGAGTAACAAGCACTAATTTTGTATGACCAATTTAATTTCACCCTGTATAACATACACTTAACCTAACCGAACCTATTATTCGTAGACAGTATAAAATATTTTTAAACCAGTTTTCTCTTCCATCTGCAAAAAATATTCGACAAACGATAATTACACCAAATGAAATTATGTTATTCTCAAACGTGACACAACGCATAGAGGTGTCAAAATCAACTACTAGGCACCTAGTGTGAAAAATTATCGATGAGCTTCCTATGTTACGATTGATAATGAAACCGCTGTATTTTACATTGTGACATTTTGAGCATAATACAAATAAATAACATGTGAATCCGTTGCTAATTGATTAGGGTTGCTAGACTGTCGCCTAAAACGTACCTAATCTAACGTCTAACCTGTTTTCCTTAAAATAGCTATCTAAAAGTGTTACCTACAGTAATATAATAGAGTTAATATACTATGGTGGTTTAGGTACTTAACTAAATTTAAACAAACTTGATGTGATATTTGACAGATTTTTAATAAAGTTTTTTTACTACCCTCTTTTTTTCGGATGTTCAAATAGTTTATTGATCTGATGGACGTTAGTGTTCTAATTCCGATTGTTTCTGGTATATCTAAACTTAGGCACCAATATAATATTTTTGATTTTTTCCTTCCTTTGCTAAAGTATTTGAACATTCGATAAAATGTTTACTACCCGTTAACCTGTCAAATCAGACATAGACAGAGTATAATCTAACATTTAGAGGTTACAAGGTTAGCCTGTTATCCTTAAAATAGCTATCTAAAAGTATTACCTACACCTACAGTAATAGAATAGTGTTATTAGTTGCACTGCGCTAAAATAAAAGCCGAATAAAAGCAGTCGTGTCTTAAAATACCCGGGTCGGACATTAAGGGAGACACATTTAGTATTTTTTGCCCAAATTGCTTCCAAATTTATACGGGCAATTAGCAGCTGTGGCAATTTTATGATATTTGAAGCTGTTACTAGCGCAATAAAGTGTGGTATCATTATCTCCTTTTTATTGTATTGTTTTTGTATCTCTGTATTAAAACGACAGTGGATTGGCAGTGCAGTTCATTAGTATCGCTTTAAGAGAAGTAGTTTTTGTGAAAATTACACTTGTCAAACTTTTTAAGTTTTTTTTAAACGTAGAAGATAAATAAACCTACTTACTCTAAATAGGTAATTGTGTGCCGTATTTTTTTATAATTGCTATGGAAATGCTTCCGTGGATGTCGTAAGAGGCGACTAAGAAAATAGGTTTAGGTAGGCTTTAGGCGACAGGCTAGCAACCTGTCGGTATTACACTAATCTTCAATCTGTTGTCGAACCTAAAATTATCCTAGAAGTGCCTGCGAAGCGTGATATAGTCGTACTTAATCATGGTTTTGTCTGTGTAACGTTTCGTGTGATCTGCCAACTCAAATCCTTACTAATATTATAAATCGGAAAATGAGTTTGTTTGTTTGTTTGTTCCGCTTTCACGCCGTAACTACTGAACCGATTGCTTTGAAATTTTGCAGACGTAAAGATAGAAGTCCGGATTAAATATTAGGGTACTTTTTATCCCGGAAAAAATGATGTTCCCGAGGGAATGTTCGCTTTATACCGCAATATAACCGAATTCAACGCGGGCGAAGCCGCGGGCGGAAAGCTAGTTGAGAATACAGGCGTATTGTATACATACGTTAACCTAAGTCGTATTTCTAAAATAGGTACTGTAATATGTAAATAAGGTCGAAATGTAAACGCGGACCCCCGTCAAGTCTTCCGTGGACCCCCTGGGGATCCACCTAGCCAACTTTGGGAATCACTGGTTTAGAGTTACGCGCCGTACGGCCTCCATACCATCGCGAACCCGGATGGGCCACTTACCTATGTTTGTAACTTCGTCGTGTAATACTAATCCAATAGCTAGCATCTAGTCGGTCACGTCGGTCATTGATTACACGTCTAAATTGCGAACAGTTGCAAGTGGCTCAACAATCCCGGTGCGTGACTGTACTTTTAGCTAATGCTCTTCAAGATACCCTGCTTACAGTACATAATGGAGTGTATCGCGTGTTGGTTATATATCGATTTATCTACCTACTTTGCGCATATGGGCATCACGCCAGCCTGTATAATCGGAAGTTCTGGTTTTGCATACAGATTGCCGACACACTCCACAGTAGTCCGCACAGTGCCTAGAATACTCGTAGCTTTACAGTCACGAACAGGGATTGTTGAGCCACTTGCCACTGTTCGCAATTTAGACGTGTAATCAATGACCGATGTGACCGACTAGATGTCAGCTATTGGATTAGTATTACACGACCAAGTTGCAAACATAGGTAAGTGTCTCAACAATCCCGGTTTGCGACGGTACATGTATATTGGAAACAAAACAGATTGATACAGAAGTCAATATCTATACAAAGTGCGCTCGAGCAACGCACACATAGACACGTCTTATACCATGATATCTCGGAACCATAGAGGACAGAACTTATACATGGAGTACTAATGTCATTGAATTTGTTCGAAGACAATTCCGCCAAAGCATGGCGACGTTCGCTATGCTCTTATTGGCCGGCCCAAGATCGCGCGTAACGGAGTGGCTTTTTCCTCTATGGTTATTGGATCTTTACAGTTTCTGTGACAGTTTGTAAGTTGAAATAAGCTGACGGCTTGCGAAACTGGGTGGCCATCATTGTTTCTCTAGTTGGTCTGTCCTCTATGGCATCAGCTAGCGGAGGCTCCAAACCACCTCGTGTATAGGGATCACTGGCAGCCGTTCTTTCCAGAATTTTCTCCGCGACAAAAATAAAACACGCGAAAATGTAAACAGAAGGAAAAGTACGGTTTCGTTCCGCACGAGTACCTAATACAAAACATTTCCTTTCTTAATCTGCCTTTGACATTTTTAATAAAAGTTTTTAGGCTGCTTCTTGCCCTCACAATGAAATTGTCGAAATCTTTTGATCTTGTTATTTCGTTTCTGTTAATATACACGTTGTAATAAACCTGTATCGGCGTCTTTGTTAATATAAAAATAAGACCATTGTTTTCAATTGGGCCTTCAGTAATAATGATTTGTTGATCCTTTGTTTTGAGGTAAAGAAAACATGTATTTGTGTTATGAACTGAAGAAAGAATTTTTTTCAGTCCTCTGAGCACAGTACAGTTCCCGGCAGTTAACGTTGTCAAGTTATATTCTGGAGTCTAGCTACTAACCTGAATTACTAATTTGAACACAAAACACTAATCGAGAAAACTTTTAAGCCCATCACAGACTACGCATATACGATAATATTTTATCGGCATTTGCCATTTTGCATTTTATTGCCATTTTTAAATATGTCGGTGTCGACAGATACTTGACGGTAAATCTGCGCTGTGTGTGTTAGTTCATTGAATTGTATAAGGAGCGATATTGACAGATATCTGTTCAGCAACAGATATCTCACCATATCTGTTTAGTGTGTGAAACGTTTTACGCGTTTACCTTAGTGTTGTTACTACTCTAAATCCGGCACCACATGGTTTTCACTTTTATCTATTGTAAAAGTCTTAACTTTCCCACATTTTAAAAAAGATGGATCGACAATTTGCCGTTGCCTAAGGTAAACGTCCCTGCGCTCGACACTGACCCAATACATGGCACTTGCAACCTTTATGTCATAGTAAGACAGGTGACAGGTGGGTGTCATCTACTGGCGTTGAGGCATCGAACATTGGTACATTTCCATATACCCATTTAGTTTTGAAATCATTTTACGCGTTGTTTTGTTTTCACAATTGCAAGTCACTATTCAAACATGTATACCTACGTGAGACTGTATAATATGTATATGTATAACACCAGACAACCTTTTAGACGATGCCTTTTGTTCCTGAAACTACTCAGCCCCTTTCGGGAACAATAGGGTGACCAGCTTACAGCTTACAGCGAGATTTCCTACGGGTTTATTTAGGCCAAATTATTTGCTATGCTTCTTAAGAGGATAGCAGTCGTACCACTTCTCCATACAAACGTAGTCCCCTGTTTTCTCCGTGAATAATCACATTAGAGAAAAAAAAATCATTATAATTTGTATCTGTTGTGGCTATGCCCCTACGATTTGCTTTTATCGATATTCTAAATAAAAAAAAATATAAAATTTTAAAATCGATAAAAGCAAATCGTAGGGCATAGCCACAACAGATACAAATTTAATGAAAAAAAATTTTTGCTCTAATGTCATTATTCACGGAGAAAACAGGGGACTACGTTTGTATGGAGAAGTGGCGCGACTCCTATCCTCTTAAGTGCTTGCAAAACGGAAGCTTCACCACAACGAATACATTGGTGTTAACGATTCTTACTTACTTATATCCCGCCTGTATTCCAATATGGGATAGGCAGAGCATATGAAACGCTACACAGACAAATCCATGACGATTCATGTTTCACAGCCACTTCTAGTATGCTTTTAGGTGTAAAATTAACAGTTAGTACAATAGTGACGGGTGGCTAGCCTGTCGCCTAATATATATAAATACATATGCCATAAATACGCCTGTATTCCCAAAAGGGGTAGCCAGAGCACACGAAACGTTACATTACAACGTCCCGTGGCCACTTTCAGCATATTTTTAGGTTTAATAAACGGATAAGATATATAAATAGCGACAGTTTGCAAGCCTATCTCTTAAAGCGTTTCCTTAGTCGCCTTTTACGATATCCACGGAAGAAATGAAGAGGAGTTATTCTAAGCCCGACACCACACCCAAATTTTAATCTTGAGCATATAATGCGAGCTTGTAGATACTTATGTGTTACTAGGTTGTTAACATCTTCTATTAAATTTCACGATTTTCGTCGACTTTTAAGTGAAAGGTGTGCCTCTGCGTAAAAACAGAACACACATGTCTGGATACGTGTTGAATATACTTAATCTATGATCAGTAGTTCTTACCATACAAGAATATAAACAAAACAAACCACCCCTAATTGCACTTTGAAACCAAAAACTCTACTTAACGTTTTATTTTCACGTTTTACTGCTATTTAATTGTCCTATAAATTCAGTGAGCGTGGTCACCGCGCGACAAAAATGCACCTGGCACAGCGCCAAAGTGTCTCGTTGTTTCGAAGTTTCAATAACGCCGCAATTTATGGTCACCCTACAGTTAAGGTTATTAAGCTGGTAACATAAAAGTTGCAATTATGTGATTAATTGAATTGTGTTTTAGTAATTTTCTACTTTAGTATTTAATTTGAGTTGCCTGTCTGTTGTTATAATGTAATATCCGTACTAATATATAAATGTGAAAGTGTTTGTGTGTTTGTTTGTTTGTTTGTATGTCCGTCTTTCACGGCTAAACGGAGCGATGGATTGACGTGATTTTTTAGGTAGAGATAGTTTAGGGCATGGAGAGTGACACAGGCTACATTTGGTCTCTTCAAAACCCCCCATTTCCCTAAAGTGAGGAGTGGAAGTTTTCAATGTTGAAAGCAATAAAATTGGTATTTGTGCTATCTCTACTGTGATACCCCGAATTTAACGCGAGCGGAGCCGCGGGCAAAAGCTAGTATACTAATATACCTGTTTGTATATGGCAGCAATTTGTAATTTATCTGCTATTTTGATATAATATACAGGGTGGCGAAAAATCGACCGTAGATACTTTAACCAGTGGTTTAGTATACGAGTCTGAAAATCCCTGTGAAATATTTCCTTAAAATTTTCATTATTGACCTTGAGGCACACAATCTCTGATCGCTTTTCAGGTCATTGCACTCTGTGATTTACCTACCTTACGTCCCGTACGCAACTCTCATTAGTCGGCACGTACCATCCCGAACAGGGATTGTTGAGCCACTTACCTATGTTTGTGACTTGGTCGTGTAATACTAAACCAATAGCTAACATCTAGTCGGTCACATCGGTCATTGATTACAACAGAGGCAAGTGGCTCAAAAATCCCGGATTGTGACTGTACACACCTGCAATCGTTTGACATTGCGATGGTACGCCACTGACTAAGAGCCGGAGTACAAAAGACTGAGCAATTTCAGATTTTCAGATTTTTATTAAAAAAAAAGAAAATTCTTCAAAAAAAACTTCACAGAGGTTTTCAAAATCATATACCCGACCACTGGTCATATTTACGGTCGATTTCCTGCCACCTATATAACAAAAAATTAGTCTGTCGATATCTCGACAGTACCTACCCCTGGGAGCAGGTAAAAAGCCTACAGCTTAAAAGCTTAAAGGTCCCGTAAATCACTTCACTACTTAGCAATCAAGATGCGTCATCTAGAACCCTTATCTTACCTCCCCTCAACCCCTAATCATTGGATTTAACACCGGTGAAGTACATTTACAAACACCAAACTTGTATTCCCAATTGGGGTAGGCAGAATATACACGAGACGTCAAAGAAAACGGATTTTTGAACAATTTTAGTTATAAAAATAGATAACCCGTGTGTTGTTTAGAGTGACATCTCACCATTTCTTCCGTGGGTGCCGTAAGAGACGACTAAGGATTTTTTTAGGTATATTTTAGGCGACCGGCTAGCGACCTGTCACTGTTATATTTCTGTTATTTAGCTTAAGACCTGCAAATAAGCAAGAGGCTCCGGAGCCTGAATTTTTTATAGTTTTTTCTAAGTAGCGTTTCATGTGCTCTGCCTACCCCATTTGGGGATACAGGCACGATATATGTATGTATGTAAATAGGTCGTAGAGATATAAATCGCATATCATAACGTCGTTCACCAAAATAATAATTATTAACTTTACAGTTTCGTAGCACGTCTACGCCGAATCGTAGCGGCCGGTGTAGCAAAGTCTACGAAGTTGCTACGGCCAGACTTATCTCTAAGAAATTGTTTGTTGCCGATACGTGCCACCAGAGGCGCTGTATTTCCAATGTACTAACGAATTAATCAATTGAAACAAATATGTGGTTAGTGTATTGTGGGCGATGGGCTAGCAACCTGTCACTGCAATATCACGTTTAACCATCTGGTTACCCTGAAATTGCTAAACGTGGCACTGAATTTTTGAATTCATGTGCTCTGTCTGGTCACTTGGTCGTGTAATACTAATCCAATAGCTGACATCTAGTCGGCCACATCGGTCATTGATTACACGTCTAAATTGCGAAGAGGCAAGTGGCTCAACAATCCCGGTTCGTGACCGTACACTTGAGGTCTGTTTGCGGGCCGTAACCATGGCAACCACGCATCATCGCGTGCTTCGCGTCACGCGTAGTAACCGTGATTCAACCGTGATTGCGCATTCACTGATTAGCACAAGAAACTGGGTGAAGGATTACGATTTTGATTGATTACGTTTTGTAGCCGTTGTGAATAAGGAGGTTTAAGGCTGGTTTTATAGTCACAGCGCTGTTCAACAAGGGCGTCGGGATACGCGTTCAACGAAGCGCTGTTCAAATGCGCGACTTTGAAACATTGGTCCGATATCACAGTCACAGCGCGCGCAGCGAAAAGAAAACAAAAGACGGCCGCTGCGCTTTACTTTTCGGCCGGCGCCAGTCTAGATGACCAGTGCTAAATAATTGTAGAATAATTTTAAACAAAAAAAAAACCGACTTCAAATTAGCAATATTTTAAAAAGATTCTGTTTACTGAATGTAAAATCTTGACTTCATCAACAAATTACCGAAAACGCCGTACATCTCCATATAAAATTTGAAGAGTTCCCTCGATTTCTCCAAGACTCCATCATCAGATCCTGGTGTCGATTAAAAAAAAAAATTTGAAAATCGGTCCACGGGTCTCCAAGCTATCGAGTAACATACAAACAAAAAAAAAAAATTTAGGTCGAATTGAGAACCTCCTCTTTTTGAAGTCGGTTAAAAAAGGTTGCCACAGCAACTACAATTACTAACCCCATACATCTCTGAGCGCGCTTCGACGGCGCTGCCGAAACGCGTGACAATAAAATCAACCACTGGTTTTTTTGGTGTTTTACTATGGACCTATGTCGACAGTTTAACTTAGCAATAAGGGTGACCATAAAACTCTGTAAATTTGTTATTTTCTTTACTAACTGACTAACAAACAATATTAAATTTGGCTGTTATTATATCCACACGTTTTAACTATTTAAGGAACAAATATTTATATTCACGACTTTGTTTTCATGTATTGTAGAGTACAAAATCAACGTAATGGCATGTTATCTTTAATTAAAATTAAAACAACGTGATTAAAATAATGAGCCAGTGTTCTATTCATTATTATTTCAATAGTTACTGGCAGTTTACTAATAAATGGCCTATCAATTAGATTAGGTAGGTACATAGATTATTTTTAACCAAATTAATTGCAGATGTTTTGCTAAATCCTTAGTTCGGCAACACGTTGTATGTATAGGTGAAAAACTTAGCTAAGTCATCTGTTGTATGTGTGAGTAACGAGTACGAATAGACTTTCTACTTTCAAAAATTAAAATATGTCGTATGGTTTGCATACTCATTATTTGCTTATCTTTCAAGTTTGATTATTCCTGGCCACTTAAGATTGACATGACTGTCACGATACGGTGTAATATAATATAATATAATATGTGTAAATAGTTCTCAATTTAAAGTAATTGTTTTCGGATTTTCTGCGTCGTTCATTGCAAACTGTACACAACTACATACAACAGGTGACTTACTTAAGTTTTTTACCTATAGCCGCCTCGCGCTTAGAATAGACTAGGTTCCACAGAGACAGATATATATGACTATTCCACTTTTCAACATGTCTGACATTTTTTTTGTTTTGAGTTGGCAGGTATAATAGTGTCAGATTGCTAGCCTGTCGCCTAAAATAAACCTTAACCTATTCCTTAGTCGCCTCTTACGATTTGGAATAGTGGAACTTGTCAATTTATACTCTTACCCATTTTTTTATTTGAAAATATTATTTAGATAAGTACAGTCGAGTTCATAAATATATGAGCAGACAAATGCCAAATATGTAAACTTTTGCACCTTATTGTCAATGTCATAAAGGTGTACAGATATTTTTGAACCCTCAGTTTTGCTCATATATTAATGAACTCGACTGTACTGGAGAGTAAAGAGTGACCCGTTTATTTTATTCTCATTTGGTCGTACTGGCCCTAAAACACGTTATTAAATTTTTACTATGGAATGCGGTTTTAATTACCTCGTTGGTTTAATTACTGCGTTACAGTGACCGCGGTTGTTAATAAACTCAACTACTACACAGTACTCTACTTTATGCATATGTCACCGGAAGATATCAAAATCCGTAAGTTACTTTCCTAAAAAAATCTAGGAAATTTATAAACTTTTGTAATATTCTAAACGAGAGACGAATTGTATTATTTTACGCCCACATTTTTGTAAAATTATCATATTATTAGGTTTGGTTAGGGAAAAAAGCCGTGGTAGCCCAGCGGTTCGACCTGTGGCCTGTCAAGCAGAGGGTCGTGGGTTCAAACCCCGGGCTCGCACCTCTGAATTTTTCGGAATTTATGTGCGATATCGAATTAGATATTTACTACGAGCTATAAGTACGGTGAAGGAAAACATCGTGAGGAAACCTTGCACTTCAATGTTGTGTGTGAAGTTCCCGATCCGCACTGGGCCCGCGTGGGAACTATAGCCCAAGCCCTCTCATACTGAGAGGAGGCCTGTGCCTTGCAGTGGGACGTATATAGGCTGGATGATGATAGGTTAGGTTAGTTAGTTAGTTTAGATCAGACTAAATTATGTTATGTTAGATTAGGTTAGGTTATACAGGGTGTCCCAAAGTTATGGGACATGAAGGGGAAGTACCTTAAATATCGTAGATAGTGTATTTTGCTCAAAGAAGACTTTACCTTATTTTCAAAAGTTAGTAATTCTGCATTCATAGATTTTCTAAAAATTACTTGCTTCGTCTGGGAATCGAACCGACTAAAATGTCAAAAAAAAATCATCCTGTTTTTATGATGCCAATCGAAAGAATAGCTAAAAAATAATAACTCTGCTTAAGTAACATAGTATTTTAAAAGAAAGGAACAACGTGAAATTAATCACTTTAATCAAATTAAAAACATACATGAAACTGTCGTAGTCAATTAATTGGGTATTTTTGTGTAAATTAAAATAATTAAATGCTCAAAATGTGATCCCTCTTGTCTTACACAAATCGCCAATCTTTTAATGAGTCTGGTGCCTGTTGATCTTCGGACCTTACCCCATTAGATTTTTTCTTTTGGGGATACGTAAAAGATAATAATATGCTATACAAAAAGCGATACGAGAACGTGGGCGAGTTACAAACAGAATTGTGCCATATACAACGAGTGTTCACCATAAAATTGTTAGAAAATCAACAGGCAGCGGACTCATTAAAAGATAAGCGATTTGCATCAGACAAGAGGGATCACATTTTGAGCTTTTAATTAATTAATTTACACAAAAATATCCTCTTAATTGACTACGACGGTTACAATGCATGTTTTTAACTTGATTAAACTGATTAATTTCACGTTGTTCCTTTCTTTTAAAATACTATGTTACTTAAGCAGAGTTATTATTTTTTAGCTATTCTTTCGATTGGCATCATAAAAACAGGATGTTTTTTTTTGACATTTTAGTCGGTTCGATTCCCAGACGAAGCAAGTAATTTTTAGAAAATCTATGAATGCAGAATTACTAACTTTTGAAAATAAGATAAAGTCTTCTTTGAACAAAATACACTATCTACGATATTTAAGGTACTTCCCCTTCATGTCCCATAACTTTGGGACACCCTGTATTTTGCGAAAATGTGGGCCTGTGGGCGTATAATATTTTTTGTCTCTCGTTGAGAATCCTAGGTAATTTATAAACTTACGGATTTTTTTATCTTCCGGTAACAGATGTACCTATATATAATACTCCTCAATATTTATAGCGAAAAAAAATTCACGAGAAAGACACATAATAACCATCCCAGGCTGAAGGATATAATTACTATCAATAAGTTTATGACAGAATTTTGGCAAATATGTAAAGAACTATTTTCATCACACTTGCTCGTCAATGGTAGTATTACAAGCGCGTATCCTTCAGGACAAAGGCCTAAATTGTAACCGCGGGAGTTATCATTACATCCTATGGGAGGTAAAGTTTAGTTTTAAAAATTGCAAAAGTTAGTATAGGTACGTTAGTTCAGACTAAGGAGGTTACAAATGTAAAAATAAAAATTCTGCTATTAAAACTTTAGGGCCAATTTTTAAATGCAAAATTAATGTATGCATTATGAAACTGTATTAATTTAATACATTGGATGTATGTCAACGCGTTTTTTAATATGCATTTTTCGTAAATTTGTTTGAACCTTTTTGGTAGAGTCTGGCTGTTTGACCATTCGAATTCTGTACGAAACATAGTTCTTGTCTGTGGTATATGATTAAAAAAAGTGACAATAGACCTAAACGCACTGACAGCATCACTGCTGTCAAAAGGAACAGCGCGGCGCGGTGACGTGATGTCATGAATTTTCTTTAATTTTTAGTTTTTCCTCGCAAATGTGATGAAAAACATTGTGTGTAGCACGGGGAGTAAAGGACATTATAAACTCGAGGCATAAAAGCCCTCCGCCTGCGGCGTCGGGCTTCTAACAGCCTCTCGTTAATAATGTTCCATTTCCTCCCCTAGTTACTCAATGTACTATTATTTTCATGTATTAGCTTTGGACGGAAACGGAAACAAATTTGAGGTTTTTTAACGTTACTGAATCATTAATAAACATTGTTTGACAAAATTGCGGGGCAAGACTGCTTGACAAGAAGAGAGTTCCTATATCTATCGATAAAATCGACTATCGATGCTCTTTAGCGTTCCGTACCCAAAGGGTGAAAACGGGACCCTATTACAAAGACTTCGCTGTTTGTCTGTCCGTCTGTCACCAGGCTGTATCTCAAGAACCGTGATAGCTAGGGAGTTGAAATTTTCGCAGATTGTGTGTTTGTATTGGCACTACTACAATCCTAAAATCAAAACATTAATAATAATATGGGGGCTCCCATAGAAAAAACGGGTTAGCAAAAAGACACTGCTCAATATGGACAAGCTATAACAGTGAGTATTTTACAGCGAGTGTCTAAGTATGTAAATTACTTAGTGGTGGGAATTGACAGTCTGACTGAAACCGATTCAAAGGTGATGCTGCCTTATTCAAGTTGTCCTATCTCTAGGCAGTTAAACCTAATCTAAGTGGTACAAAACTAAATGAAATCGCGTCAAAGGAAGAGCATTGCTCTCCCTTTTGGCACGCGAAGTACATACACTTGAGTCATCTATTTCGATATAAAGCGTGTCACACACTAAGCAGATAGGTACGGTAAGATAACTGTCACTGAACAGATATCTGTCAATATCCCACCGTAAACAATTCAATGATATAACACACAGCGCAGATTTACCGTCAAGTATCTGTTGGCATCGACATATGGCAAGATGGCATTTATACGCAGATAAAATATTATCGTATATGCGTAGTCTGTGACGAGATTAAGTCTGTGACTAACATCGATAGTTGATTTTATCGACACACGAACTCCCTGCTTGCCAAACATGCCCGACGGATTCCCGTCTGATCATAAACGATCACTGTGTCTACGTTTAAGCACTAAAGTTAGTAGTTCTAGTTAGTTAGTGTCAGTTTACCCACCAAGCCCTAGCATCGTTTCTTAACCTGGGGTCGCGACCCAAGTTTGGGTCGCGGGCCATATCGAGATGGGTCGCGGAACCCGCGGTACTTTTTGAAAAACAAACTGCAATCACTGCATTTCATTTGTTTTTAATGGGTGAATGGGTCGCGGGCTTCTAATATTTTTGAATTTTGGGTCGCCGGGCAAAAAGGTTAAGAGCCGCTGCCGTAGGGTAACAGCGAAGCGAAACAAACTTGCTATTTAAGATTAAGTTGAAGAAGGTTTCTTTTATATAAGAGCGGCTTCCCCCCAGGGTACCATTGGAAGCGTCGCCAGTAGATTTCTCTGGGATCAACCCTATCTCCGATAGCTTTAAGGGTAACTAAGATTAGTGGTCTCGAATTTGATGAGCTTAGTTGACTACTTTCTTCTAAGTCTTTATCGATTAACAATTCCATCAAGATGTTGACAGATGTTATTAAACAGCCAATAGATAATAAAACTGTTATTAACCACGGTCCTGACTTATACTTCTTTAAAATTCAGAAAGAAGAGTAAGGTAAACGTCCCTGTGCTCGACATTGACCCAATACGTGGCACTTGCAACCTTATGTCTTAGTATGACAGGTGACAGATGGGTGTCATCTATTGGGCGTTGAGGCGTCGCGCATTAGTACATTTACCTTACTGAAATTGGTTTCGACGTTCAGAAATATTATAGATGATGGCTACTCTTGGGGTTTATTTATGGCCCCTCTGTCTTTTATTCTGTGGTGTAACCATAACCTTTATTACTCCCTATTGAATCCAACAACCTTCAATCGGAAACGAGTTTGATATTGAACGTATTGATTTCGAGTAAGGTTATTAAGATCAAGGTGATGTTAGCTAATGGCCCCGTAATGTGATGGAGCTAGAACGACACCGATGCACTATGGCTAGTCTAGGGGTTTCTGTCAATTGACAAACAAGTCAGCATGTCACAGGCTCTGTCTAAACTCACATGTACTTTGGCGCAGATTTTGCTTCAAAAGATGGAGGAACACTTACACGCTTATTGTGTTAAACCCTACAACTTAATAGTAGTCGCTAAAGGCCATCCTTAAAGTATTTCATAATACGGAGCGGTTTAGATGTCCCAATATTAGTCGGGCATACTTTAAAGATGGCCCCTAAAGACACACGACTGCAGAGGGGATCGGTTTCTTATCCAATCGTGTTTAAGAGTCAGTTTTCTAGCGTCAGGGTATTCTGCTAAATCTGCGGCAAAGTGTCAACTATCCGAGCATGCACGGCGCGGGCGAGCTTACCGTGGGCATCAGCTGATCCGTGCTGCGTACGCGCGTCACCTTGTTCTTGTAGATCAGCTTCTTCACCGCGCGCTCCACCGGCTGGTTCCACCGCATGAAGAGCACATAAGCCCCGTACAACGAAAAGAGCACCAACGCCTCCTGCCAGTAAATCAAACTGTCCCGGAAACAATATATCAACACGAGCAGGCTGATCGAGTAGAAACTACAGTCGCGGAACAACGGCCACCAGGTCAGAGTCAGCGTGGTGCGCGAGAACAGCGCGCACGCCCCGATCACGAAGAGGATGTTGAACACGGCGGAGCCGACGATCGTGCCGATGCCGACGTCGTCGAACGACACGAACACGCCGATGATGGACGTGAAGAGCTCGGGCGCGGAGCCTCCGGCCGCCATGAACGTCGCCCCAGCCACGTCGTCCCTTATCGCCAGCCGTTCGATGATCACATCCAGCGAGGGCACGAAGAACTCATCGCAGACGATGGCGAGCGCGACGAACATGTACCCCATGCCGATCACGTGAAGCAGGACCGCTCCGGAGCGGCGCTGTTCTTCAGTGAAGAGGTCGGTCGGGAAGAGGGGTGTTTTCTCGTCGACTTTGGGGTCGGGGGTGGTCGTGTCGAAGTCGAGGAGGTCGGTGGCGTTGGGCTGGCCGGCCCGCGCCGCGGCCAGCAGCGCGAGCAGCAGGGCGGCTGCCATGCCGAGCGGGCTCTGGGCGACTGCCGCGACCCCGCGGCCGTCGGCGCTCGATAGCTCTGCACTGCGCCGCGCCGCCGCCCGCCGGCCGCGGCGCCCTATTCCCACCGCCCGACCGAATCAAAGCTCCGCGCAAACAAAACGTAAGCCCCTTGTCAGCGATGACAAATATATCGTCTTTGTCTGAACTAAACTATGCCCTATTCAGCCGGCAATATTTGGAATTTTGCGGCCTGATAAATTGGCAGGCTAGCTTGGACGACAAAGGCTCGTGCTTAGCGGCAATCGTTTCT
This sequence comes from Adoxophyes honmai, assembly GCA_005406045.1. NCBI lineage: Eukaryota > Metazoa > Arthropoda > Insecta > Lepidoptera > Tortricidae > Adoxophyes > Adoxophyes honmai. The sequence continues at coordinate 52,637 of BHDV01035709.1, forward strand.
AAATTGTATTAATCCCAACTTCAGTTCTTCATTTATTCTTCGTTCTATCTATAGAAACATAAATATCTTATCTATAATTCTATAATACCTATCTAACTATGAACTCTAATAATTACGCTCGTCAATTCTTAATTTTGTATCAAAATCTTCAACTCACTCCAAAAAACCACTCCTAAAACCCCATCCAAATATATAAAAAGCCCATTTTACACTTTAAAACAGATAAAACCCACCCAAAACGTGATACCCCCAGAATATGCCACCTGCCTACAGAATATTCCCTCGCAATACCAATTTCGATTCCTACGTGCCGCCTGGCCCGCGACAGACGGACGAATTCGGCTAAAATGCTGATTAAAAAGCGTGCTTTGGCCGAATTTATGCACCGTTTCTCGACTAAATCATCTGTCATATTTCACCGTAACACCCCGTAGGTTATGAAAGCGGAGGCTAAAAAGTTTAAGCATGATTCATCGCACGCGTACGATTAACCTTTTCGCGCTTTTTTAATCTAAAAAGCCGTTGGAATGCCGTACATTCCACCTAAATACATTTTAAACTCCTAATCCTCAAGGCCTTATCCTTCTTAAATATTTAAATTACTTACCACTTGTTTGCATGACAAAGTACCTATAACAATAAACGGTTACACATAGCTAAAGCTACATTCGAAGCTACTATGCGTAGTGGTTGAGTAAAACTATGTCTACCTATCTATCTACGTAGCGGGCGTAGTAGCGTAGCGTAACTTCACTCGAATGAAACAATAATAAAGCGAAAGATACCTTCGATAAGGTTTAAATATTCCACTGGAAAGCTTCAATATTTAATCCCCTACGCGAGGGATGTACCTAAATAATATAATCTAACTTTTTAAATATTAGGTCCTTACAATATGAAAGTGGCGATTTGTATGAAGATTTCCGTAACATTGCGTTTGCAAAAATGCTAGAGCGTTTTAAAACTTATGCACGTGCTTAAAGCCAAAGTATAAACTAGCTAACCGTGACATTCAAAATTTGCACTATAAACACAATTTTTTTGTAACATTGAGTTATGTGATGTCTTTTATATTATGGAAGTTGCTATAGGGTGTCCGCACCGGTAATGGACATAGAACCAGTAATGGACAATGACTCTTATTTACTACCCACTAAGGAAAAGTCATTTGTTTTACAACAATCAATTTACAACTCTATGGCCTTTAAATTATGAATGAAGTGTCCATCACTGGTGCTTGTCAACTTAAACCGTCCATAACTGGTCCCGTCACCCTATGTACTTGCGATAGTTAGAAGCACGAAAGAAAAATCGACAATGTTATGGGTAAGGACCTACTTAACATAGTAATATTACATTATATCTAGGTGTTTGTGCGATACATTGTTTCCACATAAAACGGATACACTCCAGTCTTGCTTGATATGTTTCGGGCCAATTTGTGACCCATCATCGGAAGACGCACTGCGCGCTTCCGCTCTACATCTACCTACTTAATAACTCAACAGTGTATAGCACTTATAGTTTCGGAAAAAGTGTCTGTTACATACGGACGAACAGATATGTAGACAAAACAAATCTAAATAGGTTGGGTTTTTTGCCATTTTAGCACTGAAACCCTAAAAATAAAAGTGGAACGCGTCTAATTATTCACTCAGCCAAAACATAATATTTATATTATGCCCGTACTGGGCATCGACCTAGGCCCTGCGCAGACGACAGACTATCCGCGACGGACTTTTTACTCTGTGAAAATAGAACCTATGGAATTATATGCAGTAACGCACACGACGCGCAAAAAGTCCGGCGCACAATGCATACAATCCATGGAGACTTTCTGTGCGCCGCAGACTCGATCGTTCAAAAAGTCTGTCGTCTGCGCTGCCCAGGTGTTTTCCCGTGTAGGTCCCGTAAAGGATTTAAATGTATTTCAACGTAACATCGTCGACGTATCAGTAATGACGTAGGATTGCTACAAGAGCCCTTCGAATCGTCGGACAGCGGACACGTCCGGCCCGGGCAAATATCCGGACTAACGACGTTTGATCCGGGCGCGTTTGCCGGACGGGCCGTTGAAGTGGGCTTACGGTGTTGTATTGATACATACATACATCAGACCTGTATTTTCATATAGGGTACAGAGCACGTGTGGTGCCGGGTTAGAATAGCACCTCCCCCCTTCTTCCCGTGGGTGTCGTAAGAGTCGACTCTGGGAAAGGGTTAGTATATTGTGGGCGATGGGCTAGCAACCTGTCACCGCAATATCACGTTTAACCATCTGGTTACCCTGAATTTGCTAGACGTGGCACTGGATTTTTGAATCCATGTGCTCTGCCTACCCCTCATGGGAATACAGGCGTGAGAATATGTATGTATGTATGTACAGAGCACACGAAGTCCCGCATAGATAAAACAACGTCTAGCATATTTTCTCTCAGTTAATAGATGGGTAAGAGGTATAAAAGTGACAGTAGGTTGCTAGGTTGTCCCTAAAATGTACATAAATCTATTTCTTTAAGTATTATAGTAAGTAGACTTTTTTATGTCATCGATGGAAAAAAATAAGAGGTGCTATTGTAACTAAACTCGACACGACAGGACATGTTTTATCGATGCTTAATAATTTAGGTAGAAATAAACTATTGATTTTATCCCTTCGAGTGCATACGACCGTTTCCCCGCACCCACGTAATTGGCATCCCAGCGGCTCCCGGCAATAAGTAATCGTGAATCGAACCCTGTACACCAGAAAACTGTGAATTTGACAAACCGATGGAATGGCTTTATTATACTGCTAAAGAGCTGTAGTATTGATTTCGCAACACCACAATGCGGGCGAAAATTCGAATCCCCTAAAAGGAAAGATCTTAAAGCCAAAGATACACTATGGGCAGGCCCCTCTTCTCCACTGGGCACTATGGGCAAGTGCCCAGGGCCCCGCGATAGAATGGGGCCCCTAGTTCCTGCCAGATTACCAAATGATAACCATAGGGGCCCCATGATCCTAATGTGCCCAGAGCCTCAAATAGTTTAAAGACAACCCTGACTATGGGGACAAATGTGCCGCGACAGGTGTCGCGCGACATGTGTATATGTATACGCTGATGTAAGTTGCGCGACATGTCGAGCGAAGTCCGGCAACGTCGCACTACTTCGCCCGACGTTACTGGGGACCAGTGTCGCGCCACATTTGTCTCCTAATGTACCCTTGGCTTAAAGCGTTCAGGAGCAATTGGACAGACATCAGTAACCGACAGGGAGAGTAGAAGGTCCTAGGGAGAAGCCTTTGAAGCGTTCACTCATGTTTGGAAAGACTGTAGCGCCCTAACGCCACCTATCGTCGAGTAGTAGAAATTCTACTGTCAAATGGTATCCTACATCCCGCTAACGGAGTATCGACGTTCAGTAGCATAAATTCAACTTCCAATTAAACTTCCTCACTGTGGACTTCCGTCCCCAGGCATATCATTTGCCTGGAGAGAGAATCTCTCTATTGGAGTCTTTCCCCACAACTCCAATAGGACTCTTTCTAGACAGAGGTTATTCCTGGGGATCGAAGTCCTAGAGAAAAAGTTGGAAATTGTATTTATGCACCCGATCTTCGAAACTTACTTAGCGTCATGTTGAATACCATTGACTGCTGATTATATGGATTTGTACTTAGATGATATTTTGTAGATGAAATCACTAATACAGTGGGCTAATTAAAAAAAACGAGAGCTATATAGACTTGTACGTATTTCATTGAGTCAGTTCACGTTCACTGCATTTAATCACTGAAGAAAGAGACGCGTTTTTATTCTTTAGAAAAAGTTTTCTTTTTGGAAATTTGCGGTTTTCGCAATTTTCCTTTTAAGTTTTCAGCAAGGTATCCTGTAAGGTTTTATTCACTTCCGATTGCCTAAACTTTGTGGGAAAATTGCGGCATAAACTCGGCTTTGTTTAGAGCTAAGTCTCTATCCACTGTCATGAAACTCGCTTTCACGAGAACGCAAATACGATGCCACAGACAAACGGATAAATAAATTAACCTAATAGCACCCCTCTCATGGTAGACAGCTAATAAAGTAGAAACAAAATAAATTACTTCCAAAAAACTTTCACTTTCATAGAGAGTGGTCGGATTTTATAAAAATAAAATTACAATACAAATTGACAACAAGAACAAAATAAATAGTGAGTGAAAAATAATGAGCGTTAAACGAAACGCAAAACCACAGACAACTGTCAGTCATGCTGCTGTCATGTCATGTCATTGACCGACTTTATCACACGTAGGGTTTCTAATAGGATTACTAGCTAATTATTGTTAAACATTTAACGTTAATATCATAAAGAGGGACCCAAAACAGTCGTCAAAATGTGGCTCGACGATGCAGACGGCTTGTCGGAGATATTCAAGGGCTATTTGCCTTATTATTTGCTTGTGGCACTGCCTATATTCATCATAATGTCTCCCGTGAACCCAGTGGCCGCTTCTCACGAGTTTTCCGTTTATAGAATGCAGCAATACGATCTTCATACGATCCCCCATGGTGAGTAATTAGTATAATTGGATGTTTCATTTATAAAAGTAATAATCGATGACGATTTGAGGTTATGTATGTCGGTCGGTTGATATCGTTAAATAAATAGCAATTAAGGCTGCTAGCGTCGCTATCTTATCAATCGAGATGAGATGATGGCCTAAATAACTGTCTGGATGCTTCGTATATTTAAACAATCGAAGATTTTTTGATAATGACCTTGATTTGTTTCAGCAAGTGAAAAATTTGATCCGTAACAAAAATTGGTTCTGTCACAAACATAGCTGTTCTGTTTCTTGACCCATCATAAAGCCATTGTACACTAAACGTCATAGTGACTTCTCTTTAATTAACCAATACATTTTTTTTTTCTTTGAAAACATTCCATGGTGGCTCATGACCTTATACATAACTCTATACAGCCCAAACTTGATGTGAAACCGAAAATCAAAAAAAATTAGTAAGGCTGCTAAAACAATTATTAAAATATGGCAAGGCATTAAATTTTGTCTCATAGGTCTAAAAAATGTCTTTATAAGCAAATCATTTTACATCTTTTGTTATATTTTAGAATAGTCCAAAAAAGTTCCTCCAAATTTTACAGCATATTAAATAAAATACATGTAACTTTACGAGCTGATATAATTTCCATCATTTCAAGGCTGCCGCAGTGCCAGCTTCAACCTTGAGGGTCGTTCCCTCACCTCGTGGAGCACTTCCCGCCACTGTGTGGTGGCTCGTGTCCAGGACGTCACAATTGACCAGTTCCTAGAGATCAGGAACAAGGCCGGAGCCCTACTTTTGGTGTTACCGAAGAATGATACAGCATTAAGCGCTGATGAGAAAGAGGTAAACTATAGTTTGTTATCTATTTGGCTAAGTTGGATTTGCTACGTAAATTTATGGGTTGTTTTCCTTCTATTTGTCCCTGACTTCATCTATATCAGTTTAATTAATGACTTAAATATACATTATCATTGTACTTGCATCTCCATGTTCTAAGAAGTTGACAGAGTTCTATAGATTCCTGACCCACCATAGATCTTATTTATAATAAATGTCACAGTGAGACAGCATTGCTCAAATAAGAAAATCTTTATACTATTTGCTGTGACAACATTCTAATCTAATGGTTAATTGTAAAACAGTTGGTTTGACTGTACAATGTCTCTTTCAATTCCCATGGAAGGAATGCAGAGGTGTTACTAAAGCCAACATTACATGGGTCTACGGTTTTAAGTTTCATTAAAAGTGCAATGATGCAATTTCAAAATTTTCTTTTATTCCACAGCACATCCAGCTCCTGGAAATGGCCATGATTCAAGACGAGATCAGTGCTCCGGTGTACTTCGCCCATTGGACTCCGGAGTTCGAGGACATACTCGAGGACCTGCAGCACAGCTTCATCACCGATGACAAGTCGGGCACTGCGCTGGAGGCCATGTTTAATACCGTATCTTCAAATGGGTATCAAATTGGTGAGTTGACCCGTGGAGACAGTTTTTTTCTTAAACATAAAACTACCGTGAGACTCACTCATAGTGAAAAATAACGGAACTCACGTTGTTTATACCGAGATAAGCTCAACATGTTTCGGATCAATCCGTGATCCATCATCTGGAGCTACGCGCCACAGCAGCGGACAGACGCGCACCTTTTTTATTGTTAACTAGCTTTCCGCCCGCGGCTTGGCCCGCGTGGAATTCGGTTATATTGCGGTACCTATAAAGCACAACTATAAGAAAACTATATTTTTTGTTTTCCCTCTGGAATATCAATTTTTTTCGGGATAAAAAGTACCCTATTATTTAATCCTGACTTCTAACTTTACGTCTGCAAAATTTTAAAGCAATCGGTTCAGTAGTTACGGCGTGAAAGCGGAACAAACAAATAAACAAACAAACAAACTCGCCTTCCGATTTATAATATTAGTAAGGATTGAAATCAATAGAGCAGTGATTCTCAAAGAATAGAAAAGGATACTCATAGGTGGTCTGCGCTGATGTTGGTAAACATGTAGCGACCTTAGCGCCACCTATCGTCCAATAGTAAAACTTCTTCTACAAATGGCATCAACTGTCAAAGTGTTGTACATCGCGCTATCGAAGTTTTGACGAACATTCTTCTCACGTGTGTTATGTCCTTACATCGACATTGGCAAAATACTCCTTGCAAACCTAGCCATTAAAAAAAAATACAACTTCCAACTTTATGGACTTCGGTCCCTAGGCATAATATCTGCCAGGAGAGAGATCTGTCAATTAGAGACTTTCCCATAAACACAATAATATTGGACCTTGTTCAATCAATTTTAATAAAGATGAATTGGATTCCTTGATCTGATCTGATTCTGGCGAGTCTACACTAATAAAAAAAAAAAACTGTTATCCCCAGTGGTGTCTGCCCCGGTACCTCAGAAATTGGAGTCAAAGCCAGTCACTCTCCACGGGAAACTGGTCGGCCGTTCAGGCTCAGCCCAGACCATCATCATTGCTGCACACTACGACTCCTCTGCGGTTGTCCCAGTGAGTACAGATTCAGCTTCTTTTATTTATTTTTTTATTTAATTGTAACATGGCGATCTGTGTATTTCATCACAATAAGCCATTCCTTTGTCTGTCTTGTGTTTAAATTCTACTTCAGGAACCCTCCATTGAGTGTTCCATCTACTGCTGTCAATCCTCAAATCTTTGAGTTAGGACAGGGATACTTTGTCTCTTTAGTCGGGAGTAGGTGACTCTTCCTGTGCCCTCTAGTTTTGTTGCAAGCTCATTAATGTGGCTAGATATACAGGGTGGGGCCTGTAACATAGGCAAAAAATTAAAACGTTAATTCTATAGGCTATACGCAGTTACCTTAACCTGGTCAT
>BHDV01035709.1:63196-74208 GCA_005406045.1 Adoxophyes honmai
TAAAATCATTTGGGATTAATTACTGATACGTTAAATAGTCTACATTTTAATTTTTTGCTTTAGTTACAGGCCCCACCCTGTAGATTCAGCTGGCAAACATAATTTAGAACAACATTTTTCAAAAGCAGCTTATTTATTTATTTTATTTATTTATTATCAAAAATGTTTCCATGACATTACAGTTTTCACCAATGCGCCACGAAACTTAAACTAATTATTATCATTTTAAACAATAATAATAATCAAAACAAAACAAAAAAAAAACATAATAATATAAAAATATAAAAATATTCAGGGATTTTTTAAAAACGTTTTCGTCGCTACCCTGAAACGACGGAAGACCACACCCTCTGGCCAGAAGTCGGGGCGCAGGAACATCAGATGGTGCTTGGCAGGCACCTGGAGTCTAAATGAACTAAAGTTGTTATTCCTATGAGACTCCAGCCGACAGATGGACACCTCGGAGCCCTTCAACCGACCCTGTGCCGCCTCGCGGACGTGCTCGAGGACCATCTCAGCCGTTGTTTTCCTATCTAACCGAGACAGGTAGATGTCTACCAACGGCACTGCAGCTTATGTTGTTATACTATGTCTTTGTCATAAATGGGTGACACTTCCTTTTTTGAATCCACACAATGCAAATGAATAATGCTAAAACATACTTATTTTATGACTTATTTGTGCTGTTATTGATTACTTGCTCTTAGCATACCTTATTGAAAATCGCCAAAAGAATCGATTTGAAGTTGCGTTACCACAACCTTTTAATGTGTCTGTTCAATGAGATGTGTCGCCAAATCCAAACCAATAAAAATATAACATTACATAACTAGCTGTGCAACTCTGGAATAGTGACCAATTTTCCCCGTTTTCTTCCACATTTTCCACTATATCTTCGGTCCTATTAGTCGCACCGTGATGTCATATAGCCTAAAGCCTTCCTCGATAAATGGTCTATCCAACACAAAAATAATTTTTCAATTCGAACCAGTAGTTCCTGAGGTTAGCGCGTTCAAACAAACAAACAAGCTCTTCAGCTTTATAATATTAGTATAGATTAAATTCACATCCCCACCCTTTCACAGGAGTTATCCCAAGGCGCAGACTCCAACGCTTCCGGAGCCGTCGCCGTGCTAGAACTGGCTCGCATCTTCTCACGCCTATACGCGTCGCCGGCCGTCCGCGGCGCGCCGTCGCTCCTCTTCGTACTGACATCTGCCGGGCACTCCCTCAACTACTTCGCGGCTAAGAAGTGGCTAGAGGAGCAGCTGGATTCCACTGACGCTTCGCTTCTTCAGGTAAAACTTGGATACTAGCTTTTAGTTTGTTTTGTTTCTGATTCGGCGGCCATTTTGTGCATTTATAGAAATCCAGTAATAACATGTAATATAACATTAAAAATAACCACAGCGTTACGTGTATACGTGATGGCCATGTCGAAATGTGGGCCAGTTTGTATTGGCGCCACGGCCATCTTGTATTTGCACGGTGCTTACCTATATGCCGTGGCGGCTATATGGCGTGGCCATTTCGTATTCGAGTTGTGGTAGTTATTTTTCTATCTTTTTATTTAAATATATTACACTTTATAATTTAATCACAAAAAAACTGTAGAGATGTGCACACTTCAATAAAAATACTTTTTCACATTGTTTCAAGTACTTAACTAAACATACAATACCAACAAACACTTAATAAAAAAGCAACAAACCTGAACTCATCTTGTGTTCACATTAATTGCCAGAGACCCCTTTCAAATTCACCTTCACCTAACCTATCTATCCTCAGGACGTCTCCTTCGCAATGTGCCTCGACTCCATATCATCATCGCCTCAGCTCGCAATGCACGTGTCGAAGCCCCCGAAGCCCGGCGGCGCCGCGCACTCGCTCCAGCAGCGGCTGGGGGCGCCCGTCACACACAAGAAGATCAACCTGGCTGACGAACTGCTGGCCTGGCAGCATGAGAGATTCAGCATCAGACGGATGACTGCGTTCACGCTTAGCAGCCTTCAGGTAACATCTTTGCCCTCAGAGATAAATATAGAGATAGATGAAATGGATCTGACCCTTTTTGCAAAGCAGTTGGGCCTCTTATAACTTCGTTGAGGCTATTTTCGACGCCGTGTAACTTCGTTGGGGCTATTTTCCAGCACTTATAATTGCGTAGGGGTTTTTTCAACCCCTTACAGCTTTGTTGGGGCCATTTTCAAGGACTTTAATATTCGTTGGGGCTATTTTCGACCTCTTTATAACCTTATTTTCGACCCCTTACAGCTTTGTTGAGGCCATTTTCGACTCCTTAAAACTTCGGTAAGGCTATTTTCGACCCTTCACAACTTCGTTGGGGCTATTTTCGACACCTTACAACTTCGTTGAGGCTATTTTCGGCCTCTTATAACTTCATTGAGGCTATTTTTGGCCCCTTATAACTTCGTTGGGGCTATTTTCAACCTCTTACAACTTTGTTGGGTCTATTTTCGACCTCTTATAACCTCGTTATAATCTATCTAACGAACTAAATAGCTTTTTAGTGAACTATCCAATTGTAGCTCTTTTATTGGTATTAACTTGCTAAATCTCTTCCACAGAGCCACAAAGACCCGTCACGCAGCACAGTACTAGACTTGCCAACTGAAGATTCGCTCAGGAACCTCATCGGTAACATCGCGGTGACTGCGCGCGCGCTGGCCTCACACGTGTACAATCTGACAGGAGAGGGCAGCAGTGAAGATGCTTTGCTCTACGATGACGCTTTGGTAAGTGGGTCATTCTTCTTTTTAACCGACTTCAAAAAAGGAGTAAGTTCTCAATTCAACCTTTTTTTGTATGTATATCTCCGAAAACCGTGAACCGATTTTCAGTTAAGTATTATTTTTTTATCGAAAGGGTATAACTCCGACTTGGTCCCGTTGGCACTAATAATGGCCATAATACGCAAACAAAATGATCTCATTTCCTTTAAGTTTAGCCTATAAGTAGATAAAGTAAAAAGTAAAAATATTTTCTGTGAAATTTTGCATGCCTATGAGGTAGAATGATAGTATGATTTACTAATTGTAAATACTGAGCTATGTATTCTTGCAAATAAAATATTCTATTCTATTCTATTCTATTCTACTAAGTCGGGATCTGATGATGGGATCTTGGAGATATCGAGGGAACTCTTCAAATGTTATAGGGACATGTACAACGCTTTTGGTAATTTATTTATTGATAAAGTCAAGAATTTACGTTCAGGAAATAGAATATTTCGAAGATACTGCTAATCCGAAGTCGGTTTTTTTTTGTTTAAAATTATTAACCTACATAAGTTTGTCTTTCGTGTAACTATGCTGTCATTTCAGGGTGTCGACGAGGCGTCTGTCAAACATTGGTACGACTACCTGTCGTCGCAGGCGCGCGCGCCGCATATCATCACTACCAGCGCTCCCAGTGCAGGTGACCTTGAAATTAAATATGTTTTATCTATACCAATGTCATAATTTTATTACTATACGTTCATATAAAACAAGCAACTTATAACCCATAGTACATAATAGTGTGTACTGATTTACTGTCATCTACACTAATATTATAAAGAGGAAAACTTTGTTTGTTTGTTTGTTTGGTTGTAATGAATAGGCTCAGTAACTACTGGACCGTTTTTAAAAATTCTTGCACCATTCGAAAGCCACATTATCCACGAGTAACATAAAGACGATTCCGTAAAATATTTGGGTTTAGATATCTACATCTACTCTAATATTATAAAGAGGAAAACTTTGTTTGTTTGTAATGAATAGGCTCAGAAACCTACGACCCCAAAATCCGAAATTTACGCGAACGAAGTCGCGGGCGGAAAGCTAGTTAAGTATAAAAAGAAATTCGTCCACAGAGAATTAGTCGTCAAATCCCTTTACCCGGTTTTTTGTTACACGTTGTATGTCAGAATGTCGACCCTAATCTAAGATTTTGTGCAGGAGTGACAGGAGCGTTGGAACGCGCGCTGTCACGGTACATGGAAGTGTCGGCGAGCGTGCACGCGGTGGACAAGCGCGAGCCGGAGTACGCGTTATACTCGCCCACGCGCGCCGTACTCTTTGTGTACAGGTGGGTGATAATTAGATTAGATTTATTTCAATGTGGAAGTCACGTACGCGTACCTAATTTACGTGTCTGAAACAAGTAATCCTCAAAAATATCGTCAAATCATACGTAAATGAATGAAATGAAATAGAATTAATGGAGTGAATGAATTGAATGGAATGTATGAAATGAACGGAATGAATGAAATGAATAAAATGAATGAAATTAATGGAATGAATGAAATTAATTAGAATGTATGAAATGAAACAAATTAAATGGAGTGAATGAACATACATATCATATTCTCACGCCTGTATTCCCAAGAGGGATAGGCAGAGCACATGAATTCAAAATCCAGTACCACGTTTAGCAATTTCAGGGTTACCAGATGGTCAAGCGTGATATTGTGGTGACAGGTTGCTAGGCCATCGCCCACAATACACCAACCCTTTCCCAGAGTCGACTCTTACGACACCCACGGGAAGAAAGGGGGAGGTGCTATTCTAACCCGGCACCACACGGGTATTACTGTTTACATTAGTTTATATTTATTTGTTTCAATTTGGAAATCACATGCCTAATTTACAATGTCAGATACAAATAATTCACAAAAATAATCGTCAAATCGTACGTAAATGAATGACATGAAAAAAAAACGAATGGGATTAGGCGCTGCGCAGACGACAGTGTTTTGTGCGATCGAGTCTGCGCAGCAATAAATTGTCTGAATGGCGCGCTGACAGTTTCCACGAAACTCTGAATGGAAATTCCTGGAACCTGTCAGCGCGCCATTCAGAAAATTTATTGCTCCACAGACTCGATCGCACAAAACACTGTCGTCTGCGCTGCGCCTTAAAGAAATTAATAAAAATGAAGAAAATGCAAACGAATGAATGAAATGAAGTAGAATGAATGGGATAAATGTAATTAAATAGAATTAATAGAATGAATGAAATTAAATATATTGAATGGAATGAACGAACTTAAATGAGATGAATGAAATTAAATGGAATAAATGAAATGAAATATTTTATTTCAGGTACTGGTCCCATAATATGGTGTTAGAATTAAATAAAGAATTTGATAACAATTACCTAATCGAAAGAGAAGAAACAGTTATCAAAAATACAAACCAGATTCTCTGTGTGGTGCCGGATTGAGAAGAACACCTCTCCATTTCTTACGTGGATGTCATGAGAAGCGACTAGTGAAGTAGGCTAGCAACCTGTCACTATTATACCTGCCAACTCAAACCTAAAAACTAAGCTAGAAGTCGCCATTAACGGGAAATATTCATGGTTTTGCCTACATAACCTTTAGTATGCTCTTTCTACCCCATTTGGAAAAGACGTAATGTATATATGTATTTTTTTTACAGCGTAAAACCAGCAGTCTTTGATCTCATCCTCACACTGGGTATCGTGGCGTACCTCTCCGTAGTATACTTCGCCATACAACTGTTCCCGCGGTTCTACGAAGAATATGCCAAAGTCGTCACTGGCAAAGCCAAAGTATATTAGACTAAGCGATGCGCGTAAACTAAGCAATAATGTAGTTTTAAGGGCGTGTAGATGCGACGGCTATGGTTATGAGGGGGAAGGTTGACGATCTTGCCCGCTAGATGGTGCTGTGAAAACGGTGGATACGTTTGTTCGATCCATTAATCAATTCCATTGTATTGTAGCATAATTACCACACGTATTTTGCTTACCATGGTTGTAAGTTGAATATTGCTTTCCTAATTTGAGTTGGCATAAACGCTGTTGATAGAGCTCCGCCATGCGGGGCTCCTATTTCCGTTTGTAGTCCTTCAGGGCGATGCAAATTTAATATAGCCCAAACCTGCCCTTATTTGTGTGTAGACTACACAAAAAACAAAATCGTAAAAAAAATGCGCGCGGAATTATACTACTAGGAGAAAAATTCTAGTAAAATCTGAAAAAAAGAGTTACATTACAAAATCTATAAAAGCGACATCTCACTTTCTACAGAGCCATCTAGCGAAACATTAAAGATTGTCAGTCTTTAAAATTCTGATAGTATACTATATCCCGACAAGTTGCCCTCTTTCATGCAGAACTCTTTCAAAGTAAACGCCTAAGAGTATCTCTCAGTAAATACAGGAAAGACTAACAGCGACAGGGTACTTGTTTGGGTATAGTTTGATGACTTGGATTGTTGCGTTCAACATATTCGCTTGAGGATGATACGTGGCAAAAGCAAATAAAGTTTACTAATAATTAAAAATGATAAACTACGATTGAAGCAATATTTTATCTAAAAAAATTAGAGCGTACAGTAGTACCAGAAATATAAGTTACATCAATGTAGCTGCGCTGAATGCATTATTTGAATACGTTTTTGGCCAATCATAATGCAGTGCCATTGCGCGGGAAAATCTTTACCGGCCGTTGGCTAATATACTCCGGCGCCCGCCATTTTTGCAACATAATGAATTATGTTGTTGCATATTTTATCTTATGTATGAAGTTATAAGGTTTTCATTCGGTATTTGTCTGCTCCTCGGCTCGATCGAAGATTGCCGATTTATCTTATATTTGTGGCACACCTGTATCTGCGTCGGTCGGTCGTCGTTTTAAAGAACAATGTTTGCTTCGTTTTAAAGAACAATAACTTCTACACGTTTCTTTTAAGTACATGTTTTATTTATTTACAACGATTATTAGATTAGGCACCGAATGAAATAGATTTTATATCAACAACATTAAGGTTCTAATTTGAATGGTAACACACTAATGCAGCGTGGTTACACGTAACTACATAAAGCATCAATCTGTACTTCAAAACATTTTTTATTTCATTCGGTGCCTTAGAATTACGCGAGACAGAAAATCAACTGGTTATTAGCAGATTAATTTACACATTGTTGAACAATTATACCAACATTTTATTTATGCTTGTTATGTACAGTTGAACTCTATAAATCAAATAAGTGGAAATCGGTATGTTTAAGCTAATATATTATGTTTTAAGGCCACTGTTGCATTTTTTTTATTTGTCGAACTACGCTTTTGCGTTGTGGGTATTGGAAATGACTTTAACATTGTCTGGAATGTCGATTTATTAAACTAATATCGAGATAAAAGACAGTGTTGTAAAGTAGCCTTTATAGTTTGAATTGGCAATAATTTAAACTTTTTTTAAACCTCAATTGGGTCTCATAAAAGTATTTATCTACATCCATATCATAGCTACTAAGTATATGTTCAGACACAGTAACCAAATTGCCTAAATTAAGGAACCATAATCCTATGGTAGATGGCATTATGTTTACATTATAAAATTGATTTTGGTACTTTAATTACATCTATTTAGATTTCGAATATCTTAAAACAAATGATGATTGAAAGAAAAAAACAACGACAACGGCTCGGCTAAGCCGCTGATGTGGAATTGTTTGTTGAATTCAGTTTTGCCGATATTTTAGCCGTTCTTTTTACGTCATACGAATGCTATCTTTGAATATTTTTCAGAATTATTATAAATATGAATGTAGATAAAGTTATTTACCTATGTAAGTGTACAAAATTACCAATTTTTAATTCATACATCTTTGAAAGTAGTACAAGTAAAATCACAATTTTAAAATCATTTTAGTGTTTTTTTTCTACTTAAGTTCCATTGTGGTTTGTCGGAATGTTCTTGAATAGCTATTACATTTTTTTAAGCAAACCTACATTTCCATTTGAATGAAGAAACTTCTAGAACCAAAACCGTGTTAAGTTTATCTTTATGATGATTTAAGTGACTTAAAAGTTGTTTTAAGTTTCTAATTAACTTAAAAACAGTTTATTACAAATGCATGTCGTTTCTTTCTTACAATTGCTACATGAAAGTTAGAAATAGATACTGATTTTAGTTTTCTTCCGTTTTGAATATAAAGTCGAATAATACAATATTTTACATAATTATTTTAGCCGTCCTTCCAATTCCTTAATTATTATTCGTGGTGCGTTCAAAACCATACTTAAAAAAAAAAACTTTTTAAAAATTGTACCACTTTCGCGTTCGAGGGCTTGAACCAGCAGTATTGGCATTCCGTGTCATGTTTTAGTTAATTTGGTTACATTGTGAAAGTCTATTTTTAGTTTTAATTTGGTGCGTTGAAAAATTAATTAGATGAACTTAAGAATACCCTACTACTGCTAAATACTGTTTTAAATGTCATTTCATATGTTTTAAAGGACCTTGGTCAAAATGGGCCTGAAACCAACAGCATTGAGATTTATGTCAATAAATAGGTCTTAAAATGTACTCTATTTCATTATATGGGCACAAAGTCGAGTTCCATTGCAGAATTAAGATATTTGTATTTTAGTCACGGTGAGTACGATCTAGGAAAAAGCATTCCGAGAATTTATACAGGCTGATAAATAAATCTGTAACGAAATTAATTCCTGATACTCAGAATCACTAACACAACACAATAGTAAATTAATTAAAAAAAAAACTTTGATGACACACGATTAATTATGTTCGTTCGGAGACATTTTGTTGTTGAATATCGCGTTTTATCAATACTAATATTATCTTGAGTCATTTAAAACCTTCTAACCCTACCCTAAACCTGTTGTTAATAGATCCTATTCACTCTGATTTCTCCGTTCTGCAATGGAATTCGACTTGGTGCCCATATAATGAAATAAAGTAGAGTTTTAAAGACCTATTTAATGACCTAAGTTTCAGCTCTGTTGGTTTCAGAACCAGGTTCCATACAAAACTGCCCATGGTCCTTTACTATGAACTTCAGCAATTACCTTGAGCCGTTCGCCGCTACATGCATTCGGCGAACGGCAGCTGTCACAGCTTGACTAGGTGATAGCTAGGCTTAGGACTTTTGGATGCTCGCCGTGGTTTTAGAATCCACGGAGTCGCCATTTATGTTAAAATTCTAATAAGATTTTTTCTAAGTCTAAAAAATCGTCCAGTAAATGTGTATGTATTAGCCTAAACATAATAATTTACTTTAATTAATTAAAATAAAACTAAAATATCTTCTCGCAGGCATGTTTTATTCGGCACTATTGAAACTCCGATGAGGTACTGTAACTTGTGTGAAGTTATGATAAAATTAACTTGTTACTATTATATCCGCATAAATCATGACACTTATTTTTACACTTTAATTTGACGTTGTCAAAAAATATTTAAGGTAATGGCGACTCCATGGATTCTAGAACCACGGCGAGCATCCAAAGTCCTAAGCCCAGTGATAGCGGTCGGCGGACAGACAGTCTAGTGTAAAGACAATGTTCGTTTGTTCCCTTAATTTTTATCCGTTTTATATGTCGTTCTATTTGTCATGTCGGTGGAAGAGGTGTCAAATATAAAATATGTCCATCGAGCCATAAAAGACAGTGTGTTGTGCTAGCCGGCCCTTTTTAAACTTATGAAGTTAAGAACTGCTTTCTTGCAATTGTGGACTAGTTTAAATAATTGGGTCAACAAATGAAGATTTCCTTATTCATGGTAATTAAGTATGTTATTAGTTTGCCTTAAATAACTTAGCTCTATATCATTGTTATTTTGCAAGTGAATACAGCATGTTATGAAAACTCTGTACTATTTTACCGATACCGGCAAAATGTTGTTTTTTTTTTTTTAATTTAAAGTATTGGGCATCCGTTTTAAGATCGACCATGCTATTATTTTTTCTTACTTTATTTTTCAACATAATATTTTTTGTATGTATTGATCTTCAGTAGGTAAATTGAAACCAATGTATGCCTTAATTTAGTACAGAGTTTTAATAGCACCCTGTGTAGTATTAAGTACGAAAATGTACAAAACAGGGAATGAAATGTAAACAAGATTTTAATTTTATCTATGCAGATTATCTGGACACATGCTAGGTTTATTAAAGGTCATATATCACTCCCTTGTGAAAATATATTTTAGCTTCATGCGGTAAAAAGCACACATAATCAGTGCGTCTCTTTTGTTTCATACTGTTTTTATAGAGACAAAGATATTGGCTTTTGGCCTTTTTCAGTGAGCACCCATCAGCCTTTAGTTCACTTGGCTTAGTAGGCGTGAGTCGCTCGCGTGGCTATACCTCTCTCTGTCTAACTAGAGACGTTATACAGTGACAAGTAGACTATCTCAGTCTACGGCAGTAGGCTGCCGCCATGCGTTACATTATTAGTTCAATTGATGGAACTAGATGGCGTTTTTTGCGAGTTTTTTAGATACTGTAGCGCCCTAGCTCTATCTAACATGGAGTACTAGAATTTCTTCTACAAACGAAATCTACAAAAAAAAATCTGCCTACCTCTTTGGAAAAGAGGCGTGACGGTTTATACTACTCGGAAAAATAATCTAGTTCCATGAATTGAATTAATAAAGTAACTAGTAGGGTTACACCGGAGATACGATTTGATATAAAAACCGGTCATAGTGGACACGGCTTTATATCACTAGTTCCAAGTCCATATTAGTTTGCACTGTAACTTATTTAAGAACAAAATAGTCAGAATGTGTCTTGTGTAAGTAAAAGTGGTTTATTGTACGGGAATTGAGAGTAAAATTTTGTTTTAAAATGAGTTTTTTATTTAATAATTTATTTATAAGTCTTATACCTATTAAATATAAAAAATATGAATCGTGTACATACTTGTTTAAGCTATCAAGGACTGTTTTGGCTTATTTACATAATTTTATAGACAAATTACATTTATCGTTTTAATCAATGATATATTTTTAATTTTGTAGCAACATTTCGCACTTAGCTACCTTTTGATATAAAATAATTATTGTAAAATGTCGACAATTTTGTCTACAACACTTAAAATAGTAAAAAGATAAAAATGCTTCGACCATCGTTTTAAGACGGCATTGTTTGAATTTGGTCTTATTTCTAAAACACAGGGGCGTAGCTACCGCCGTATCTGCCGTATCAATTATACGGGGCCCCCGAGCCATGGGGG
>BHDV01035720.1:0-45555 GCA_005406045.1 Adoxophyes honmai
CGATGACGTGAAATGACGGCTTTGGCGGTCAAAAGGTTAACCAGACTTGGCCGTGTCCGTATGTTCCTAAGCGGTGGCGGTCGCGTTCCATCGGATGACCCGCCTTCTCGCTTCCTTAGTTTAAATTATTAAATTGTTAATTGAAACTAAGTAGTTTTATGATATAATGAGAAAAATTTTGTCCACGCTAAAATGGCCGCTATTTACCTAGAGCTAATTAGGTACGATTATGGATAGTGAGGAAAATTAAGAAAAATTGGACATAATTTTAATCAACATAATTATATTCAATAAATTTGTACAGTATAAACTTAAAATACCATTAGCACACAAGTATACCAGTTACGAGTGCGGCCTGTACGCGACGGGTACGCGGGGCACCTGAGTACGCCGTCAGCATTAACATCACGAGACGGGTCGACCGTAACTTTATAAAACCAATGACTTGAGTTGTACATTTCCATTTCTTGATACACAGCTATTATTAAGTATTTACAGAGTGAAAATAATAGTTATAAATAAACAAGACTGCTGTACCTAAGGTAAGGTAGGTATTCAATGGACACTTACTTATAGTAATAATTATAATACAACAGCATAGTAATTGACAATCTAGAACTATAATTTTAATGTAGGCATACTGGCAAGTAGCCCGTAGATATGTTGCGTAATTATTGCAGTAACTTGTAAGCAATTATCGGACATAGAACCTCTACATGGCATGACTACGTTGAGACACAGCCTTTAAAAATAAATAAATATATTAAAAATTCTTAATCGTGTTTCATTTTTCTGCGGTGAACAGTTAAAATATGTCTAAAATATAATTTATTTAATTAGGTGTTTATTATAGATGTAAATACCTAATCCGTGTTGTTTGAGTTGAGAATAATAATAACGTCTAATTACCAAGTAACAGCATACTGTATTTTTTATCAAAATGTGCCCCATGCCCATGCCCCATGCGATGCATGTATACCAAAATTCTTTCCAAAACAAAATACTTCTCTTTTTAATATTATGAAGTGCATTTTCTAGTATGACATACTTACATAGTATTTTTATAATGTTTAATCTATGATGTATAATAGAAGTTCAATTTGAAGAGTGCCTACTTGATGCAAATGACAGAGGAACCATTTATGAACAATTCATTATTGACTCTGAATCTCAGCTGCTATATCTGAATATCTGCTGGTGAACGTTGCCATTTTGCTTGATTAACATTTGGCATAGAAAATACAAAAAAATAAATCAGTTGATGAAATAATACTTCTAAGATTAGACCTAAAAAGTTAGCAAATATAGGTATGACTGCCTTACAAGTTAAATAATAAGTAGGTTGAAATCATGATTTTTAAAACGTTCTCATAATTTGTAAAAACATAAATTAAGTAATTTAAATTGTTTAATTAATTATGTCCTATATCTTTGCATTGGCTGGAATTAGCTTGGAATGTACCTAATGATTGTTAGGAATGGGAATGTATACAATCGATACAGTCAAATATCAGTTTACTAAACTTAAAATCCGAAAGTTGCAAGCGACTAACGAATAAACAACCCTGATAAAGGTTCAACATATAATATCCATGAATATCTATTTGGTGGAGTTGTCCATTACATTTCGCAAATAATAGCGTAAACACAAATACGTTGATATTATTTGCTATAAATGGAAAGTAAATTTTATTTTCTCGTTATCTTCTTAATTTTCAGTAACTGCTTTAAATTAAAAATGATTTGCTTTTGCCTCCTTTCTAGTCCTACGTAATGCGACAGTGACTCTTCTTATTTTGGCACTACTCGGGCAAAATCTATGTTTAGACTCAAAGAAGTATAAAAGTACTAACAACCCTACGTCTATACAAATTTAAGTATTTTATACGTTATTTTATTTGAAAATTTAATTTAAAAATAAACGTTAGCTATTTCTTACAGCTATATTAAGTAAAAGGTAAACAATAGAGGATTCGACAGCGAACGTAAGTATCACAGTTACTAGAAATAAATAAATAAATAGGTATAGAATAACTTTTTACAATAATTTAGAAATAGTCGTGTTGACTGGGGCTACGTACGACCTATAAGTACAGGAATCAACACACTTGTACTAGAACATGACCATTTTCGCACCTCGCCTCTCGCGACGTTATATAATAATGAATGATATTTTATACCGTCAGTTAAGGACGTCAGTCAATTTAAAATATTAAAAAATATACAATTACTTATTAACTTTTTTCGCATCCAACCTCATACTTGGGACTGCACTCATCTTAAATAAGATGTGTTCAGTACTTAAGCAAGCTTAGGAAGTCATAAGAGTTTGGAGTTTTAAAAAGATCTTAAATGTTCTAAATCAGTATTAAACTTCACTTTGCATGCAATGGATAGACGAGTCTTCTGATAGCTCATCCATCGAGGAATCCGTGAACGAGGTACCGTCTGAAATAAAAAAAAATATTAATTTTAGTTATAAACCTACCAGAGATGTTGTGTAAATAAGAAGAAGTCACCAGGAGCTTTAGAAAGAGTTTAAGCTTTACCTATCGGGACAAAAGGCGGCTTGTTCTGGAAGGAGTAGGTGAGGTGGAGGTTGATGGGCCGGCCAAACCCCACCGGGTCCGACTCTCGTGACATCACTGTGGACAATATGTAACCAAATAATCCCTATACAAACTTTTTATGACAATATTATAATAGAATTGACACACAAATTTAAAAACCAAAAATCGCAATCGCATTTATTCGCATTGCACCGGTTTAGCTGTAAACTAGTAATTGGCTTATAATGCTTACGCTTAGCTTTACACGTATGTATTTAACTGAAGGGACAAATCCAATGACATGCTGTGGGGCGGGCATTGGGCAATGCTTCCGTTACTAGCTCTTCTGCTTCAATTTATTTTTTAAATATCATAAGGTCAACCCGTACATTGGCTGCGGCATGTGACAGGATAAGCCCGACGACGTCAACTGTGAATACTAACGCTGGCTCTGTTTTCCTTTCCCCGTGTGTTGGTGTTTCTTCTGGCGAGCGCGGCTGTTCTGGAACCAGACTTGGGTGACCCGCTTGCTGAGCCCCGTGACCTGCGCGATACGCTCCAGGTCCTGGCCGTCGGGGTTCGAGTCCAGCTGGAAATTCGCTTGGAGCACCTGCAGTTGTTCTTCTGTGAAAGTCGTTCGGACCCGCTTGGCTTTACTTTTGTGATAGCCTTCCGAGTCGCACCCATCTAAACGAAAAAAATAACCATGAAAGCAATTTAATATAATATACATACGTAAATTCTCATAAGTACTTCCTGATCTTACGTTACTTATATGGCACAGTCAAATTGAATGCTTAAATATAAAGGCTTCTCATTCTTTGAAGAAAGCAATGTGATTCTTGCTTTCAGAGGAAATGAAAATTAATAGGGAGGTTGGTACCATCAGAAGATATGGATCCGCCGTCGAGCGTCTCCAGGTAGTGCGGCTTGCAGAGCACGCGGTCCTCGTGCAGCGCGAACTGCTCGCCGGTGGACAGCTGGCGGCCGCACGCGTCGCACGCGAAGCACGCCAGGTGGTACACCTGCTCGCGCGCCTTGCGCACCCAGTCCGAGGACGAGATGCCGCGGCAGCACTTCGAGCACTTCGCCCCGAAACTCCTAGGCAAAGTGGCACGAATAAATATGGCATACGCGCCTGATGAAAAAACGGAATCAAGTTCAATGTTTTGGAGGCTACACTGAAAATATATTCGCATAGCGTTGCATAGAAAAAATCGCAAAGCAAACAAGTTTTAATCGCGTTGCGATATCAATAATAAAATCTTATCGGAATGAATGCTGAGTTGAGTATAAAATGTGACAAAATCGTAGGTACAATTTGTTACAAGATTACATTACAAGATGTACTTATATAAATTACGAGTCCAAATGTTGCAAAATATGAACTCCTACCCCTGACAGGAAATGTAGCCATTACGATCGAATTTGTCTTTGCTTGTTAGTAGTACAGGGTATATTTTATTCAGTACTTATTTAATTCTTATGAGTTTTTTTACCAAATTCCTTGACGTAAAGCGAAATGATAGTCTCCAGTGCTCTCCTAATTTGTTTTCCTCAAACCTTTTATGAATTTAATGGAAAAAACTAATGCATTAAGCTAAATGACAAATGAAAAGCAGGCGCTACCATGCTTGGCTCACACCGCATTTTAGATATAAATATAACTGTTGTCGTTATTATGCTTATTTACCGTCTTTAATTATACCTAATATTACTAACAGAATTGGTATTTTAAATAATATTTTTTAATCATATTTACCATTTAGTATACATAATAACCGAAACTGAATCAAATTATTTAAGTGATCATTTTTACTTTGCTAAATCAAATCCCATCAAAAACATTCTGTAAAAAAACTACCCAAGTCTCGTTGAAGCTGCTTGTTTATCTCTAAAAAGTAATGAAATCTAGACATAGTAAAGTTGTGCCAAGTCTAAGGTTCCTTAATGCGATTTCTTTATTATTATAGTTAATGTTGTGTGCCTTGGCCGTTGAACATTTTTTTACACGTTAGTGGGTACAAGTCAATTTTGTTTACATGTAATGTTACAACTACCTTGTCCGTTACGCGAGATAATAGCCCATACTGGTATGGGTAATTGGTATAAAGTGTTCAACGGCCAAGTCATACAACATTAACTATAATAATAAAGAAATCGCAGTAAGGAACCTTAGACTTGGCACAACTATGTCTAGATTTCATTACTTTTTAGAGATAAACAAGCAGCTTCAACGAGACTTGGGTAGATTTTTTACAGAATGTTTTTGATGGGATTTCACTTCTTTTTGTAGAAACGAGAGCATATACATTAATAATGTTAGATGTTCTTATTTTACACATTTACTTATTTTTGCAAATTATCTTTCTTTTCTTTTTTCCGGTTTTGATCTTTTACAGTAGGAACAGTTTTACGTATTGCCCATTTGCGTTCCTTAAATTAGATGTGTCTCTCTACGCTGGATTTTTGCAATTACAGTCGATTTTTTTATGTACCAGAGCAGCTCAGGGTCTATATCAGATACTTCAGGCCTCAGACTTTTGACATCAAGTGAAGCGACCCACTAAGTTGAGTATTTTTTGTAAAGGAGGTATGTCGATCTCTATAATAGTTTGGTTGGGCTCTAGTGTTTTCTAATCAGGTTCACTAGGTACTCCAGATCTTCGATTATCCTAGTTTTTACATTTTTCCCTTTATGTAGCCGTTAATCCCTAACCATGTACCAAATTTCAGCTCTCTGAGTTTATGGGAAGTAGTACTAGTTCTATTTTGATGATCATGAGTGAGTGAGTGAGAGTGTCGAAAATGCGAAACTTTGCTTTCGCTTAACTTCGGAACTGAATTACCTACAGACTTGAAATGTTGTATTTTAAGTATGTGGTTTTAATTTTATTTTCACAATACCTATCATACCTAGTCCATATCATCAAGCCTGATATTCAAAAACTTACTAAATATCAAGGGTGACTGAGTGATTTTTTAGATATACCTATAGGTGCTTAATTGAAATTCTTGAACAGTTCTCGAGTGAAGTAAAGTGCAATAGGCACGAACTTAACGTACCTACCTGGGATCTGGATAGGACTGGATACGATTACATTTTATAAGAGAAGAAAAACGCAAGAAAGTTGCAAAATTGCGTGTTACGTCTATATTTATTGAGCTTGTTCTTATCACTTTAGTGCTTATCAACGCCGTTGGTCCGAAGCCGCTATTTGCATCCCGAGTGCGCCGCGTCCCGCGGGGGAGCGCCGCCGCCGAGCCGCTATCACTGCTTATTAACATTTTGTCGCCGTCGGGTTCAATTAACAGAGGCCCTTGCATAATAATTAACTAAGTGACAGATTAACAAGTTTTAACACTCCACCGTAATGAAGATGTTGCGTACCTCTGCAATGACCGATAAATATACGAAGCGTTGACTATTCATGACATTTGAAGGTGGTCTGTGAATTTCCGCTCGCATTGACCAAGCTCGTACCTATTATTAGAGAAATACGACTATCGTAATAAGCGTTCGCTGAGTAAATGTATCGAGCCCAATATTGCTATTGCATCCGTTCGAGATCCCGGGCGTCCCGAAGGCTATATTGACAAAATCAGGTGCGTGTTGCGGCGGCGCGCGGGCGCGGGCGCGGGCGCCGCGGGCGCCGCCGCCATTAATCCTTACTCGCTGATTGCTTTTCGTGGCGTGCGCTCATCTCCCCCGCGCCTGCCTCACATTTAAATATCCATTCAAACCGACCATTCACTCGACGACATGATTTAAGTTATTTGTTTTAGATACAACTTCAATCGGAGATTCATTGGCATATTATACGAGCGTTTGTTTTAACAATTTCGAGGCAATCGTAATTTTGCTCTAGGCGATGCGCTGACGAATGACCTGGAAGATAATACAATGCTCTTTTAATTTTAATAATATAAGTTTTATAAATATTCGTGATGGATTGCTTAACCAACTTAGGTACAAACTTTTTTCTTTGGCGGTGCCCGCCGCTGAGTACCTACGTGAGTAAAAAAAGCGTCCCAGACGACACACCTCTAGTTAATCTTAGTTTTAATCTTTGTTTTTTTTCTACTAAGTTTTGGAGCAACAAGTGGCCGGATTAAAGTTTGAACTAACTGGAAGATTTGTTTAGCAAAGTTGTTGTAGTACGTTTTGTACACTAAAGTCATCGGCAAAGCGAAGCTGAAGATCACATATAGGTATCCTTGAACTTCCTTTCAAACACAAATTATGTTATTTAGACTTTAGTGACCCCTTTGAAGCTTGGGAGATAGCTTTAAACAATACTAGACAATTGGTAGTGATAAACACTAGCTAGGTCTTTTAAGTTTGCATCTAAGTTTTAAGTACCTATTATTTGATTGCAACGTAGACTCTGACCTGCAACATTTTCATGAGACCCATTTTTTCAACTAAAAACTTAAGTTTCACAGTCAAGGTTTAAAACATACTTACTCCGATTAAGGTGGATTTTTGGCAAGACTCACCTTTTCTGATTTGCAAGTGCTTTCAATTTATCAGCCAGTTAGTGTCCACTTGACGATTTAAATTCCTGGCAGCGTTATTCTTTCAATTCTAGAATTCTATTTGTTGAATTGGCAGGACGTAAAACCTATTAATATCAACTAAATGGATAATTGCTATACTAGTTTGATAACTTTAAGCCATAATAACTCCAAGGATTATCATTATTTGATATTCTGCAAATCGATCTTAGGCGCGTGTTTATTTATGCGGCTAGAGATTAATTAAACCCGCTGAAGACATGGTCCATTTACATAAGACATGGCGCGCGCATTTGCAACTAGCGCATGTGGGCGCGGCGACATCGCGTGAGAGCCTCCCGCGCCTGCGGAAACTGATATGCGGCAAGAGGATATTGACTTGAAATCATTATTGGAGCAGATAAGATAGGTATAATGCCGGGTTGACGGTACATTGACGAAAAAATTTAACGTTCATTATACCTAGTATATTTTATATCGAGCGACTGACAGTGTTGCCAGAGGCGATTTGGAATTTTCAGTAGAAAATGAAAAATTTTAGCAGTAGATTGGAAAAAAAATCAGTAGATTAAAAAAAATGGGCTACTAGCAAAAAAAATCGGCCAAGAGCGAGTCGGATTCGCGCAAAAAGGGTTCCGTACCAAAAACAGCAAAAAAAAAAACATTTTTTATATGGGAGCTTTAAAGTTCAGGCTCCCATACAACAATCGTGTTTTTTTATTATTTTTCGTTTGGGTGCAGAATTCTAAAAAACGAATTAAGGTCACAGCACACATAATCAACTCGGAAAAGGATCGTCACTGTATCGCCTTTCGCCTCGCCATCAACCAGGCGTCAACCCAACGTATGCACGTAACGTAAGCGTATCAGCAGCTCCTGTACGTCAACTCGGCTACGGCTAGGCGACACCGCGCTTACGGCTAGTCGACCGCTGGCTGACAAGGACAGGGGCAAGGGTGGACGAAGAGACGTGAGCTCGCGTACGGAGAGACGTAAGCGCGGGGACGACGAGCCGTAAGCGCGGGAACTGCAAGTTGACCACGCACCGCATCGCGGTTCGGAGCCTGTTCCGAGGCGAGGCGGTTACGTTACGATTCCGATTAGTGTGCGTAGATGGAGTTTCATACAAACAATACTGAACGACTCGAGGCGATACGGTGGCGATCCCTTTCCGAGTTGATATGTGTGCTGTGACCTTTAGAAGTATAATATTTTCACAAAGAGTTCTGTTTATCATTTTAATAGTGAAAATCCGCGTTGGGTTTTTATCATTATAAGATCCTTGACCTTCCTTGATCCTTTACCCGTGTGGTGCCGGGTTAGAATAGCACCTCCCCCTTTCTTCCCGTGGGTGTCGTAAGAGTCGACTCTGGGAAAGGGTTAGTGTATTGTGGGCGATAGGCTAGCAACCCGTCACTGCAATATCACGTTTAACCATCTGGTTACCCTGAATTAGCTAAACGTGGCACTGGATTTTTTGAATTCATGTGCTCTGCCTACCCCTCATGGGAAAACAGGCGTGAGAATATGTGTAGATCCTTGACTATGTACAATTTTGTGTGTCGAACGAAATGAACTGTTTGTATTTTAATGGGTTTTGTATTGCACGTTTGCTATAAATATAGCCAATTAATACCGTAAAATCAGAAACTTGAGAAGCATAGTTATAGTGTTAAAGACCGGACGACCGGATAACAAAAAAACCTCTAGCCAATCTGGTCGAATTCAAACTGAATTGGAAAAAGCAGGTAGATTTTTTCAATTATTACAGTCTAGGCAGTAGATCAGTAGATTTTTTTCAAATCAGGTAGATCTACTGCTAAATCAGTAGATCTGGCAACACTGGCGACTGAACAAAGCCAATGCGGATACTCGACGTGGTTTAAATCACGAATGAAGTGGGGGAGTTTATTAAACCGAGGGAATGTTAGTGTTGCAATACTTTTTATATCGAGTAGGTACGATGGAAGTCCTTTGCACGAGAACAGACAGGCTGTAACATATTAGGTACTTGTTGTGTTATTGATTTTAAATAGCCATACATTTTACAGTTAAGTAACTAATTTTATAAGTTATTTTTTCAACTTATTGCCGACCAAAATAAAATTGTGAATTCAGATTGCGATAATACGAAAATAAGAAGGCAAAATGGTCAAGCACAAACATAGGCGTAATCATACGGGACAATAAAAAGGCGCTACCGTCTAAGCGGAAAAGACGGAAGTAAAACCTGGATGGTATTATTAGAACAAATGTTCTCGCGCCTCCGCGCGTCTTACCAAGCGACTCTTTCAAGCATCCTGTTCAAAACAAAAGGGTGTGTTTGGAGGCGGACCAACTGACGCGTGGTAGCCGCTACCAGACAAAAAGGTGCGCTAAATAAACAATGAACAGATAATATATCAACAAAAGCAATTACATGCGTTGCCGCGGGCGACTGCCGATTTACGTTCCGGCAACACCACTCGTTATGCGGGTTCCATAATAAACAAAATATCGTTATTGTGACACAGCTTACATTTAACGAACCCTTGATCTATCGCCAATTAGAGTTCCACATACCCAACTGATGCTGGAATTTTACATCCTTAGATTATGACTGAATAGGAAAAATGAATGTTTATACAAAACGGCCCACTGAGGGCCAATTTATTCTTAGAATAAGTCACTCTTTACTAGCGAATAAAACGTTTTTTCATAAGAAAAGGACGGTAAGAGAAAGACAAGACTAAATTATATTCTCGTTTGGTTGAATTGGGCCTTAGTGTGGTTTATAATTAAAAACCACCTGCACACCACCACAAGACCTATCGATATCATTATTCCATGTATGTTCAGCAATTTTTAATAAATTAGAATTAATGGGAATACAGGCGTGAGAATATTGTATGTATGTATGTAGAATTAATGACTGATTTTGTGTTTTAAAGCCAACCATCAAGCAGAGTTTTTGCTGACAGTGGCTGTAATAATCGAGATAAAATAGTTTTCAAGCACAATAAGATCGTAACTCAAACGGTTAGGTAGGTACAACAAAAAAATGTTTTGAACCTAAAATACCTAAGCAATATAACTTTCAAACAAAAAAAACCGCATTAAAATCGGATCATCCGTTTGGGAGCTACGATGCCACAGACAGACACATACACATTTACACACACACACAGACACGTCAAACTTATAACACCCCGTCGTTTGAGTCGGGGGTTAAAAAGTGAAACCAACTAATCACTTAAATACGTCTCAAAAACTTATCAGATCCAATGACTAAACAAATTATGCAAAGGACCTCTTGCGTTGACCGTTACTTTGATAGTGATATATATTGTAAGGAACAAAAAACATTTTATGGGAAAAACAATTTAACGTTTAATTATTGTAAATAGTGTGAATGGACCGAACACTATGTCGGAAGGTAACGGATATGCATAAAAGCAAGTATGTAGTAGGTACCTATATTATTTTACTAAGAACAAGTTTTTGTTCCGGAAGCCAGATTTTAACTCTAGTAATTTAGTTAGTACAACCAGTATAACGTTCTTGCACAAAAAAATCAAGTAACAAATATTTGTTAAATTATTCTATCGGTAATTGTTGCGGTTGTGCTTAGGCAATCTCGGGGTGGTTCGGCAGGAGCGACTTCAATGAAGGATTTTTATTTTTTTCTTTTTCGTGTAAATATTTATTGTGCTGCGTTTATGTTAACAATATTTTAACTAATTTTTAAATTTGGGTACTTTACAGTGGTGATGATTAAATTAAAAGTGGATGCATCTACGTGGTTCAGAAGTTGCAATGTCACCCTCAGTGTCAATTTGTGCGATCGCAGCGCCCTCTCGCGGTGAATCCTCGCCGCGCGTTCGATCTTCGTTGTGTGCGCAAGATCGCTGTTGTCGCCGGCTGCCGTCAGAGGGCGCCAACAGTAATCTTCTTCACTATGTCATCTGTTTAGATACCCACTAGGGTAGTGGAACCAAAAGTTGAACGATTAAGCGACTACCACTCTGAACTTTTTTTCGCAGTCTTGTAAGTCATGTATAACAGTGATTTTTTTTGTAACACTAAACACATAGTCAACTTTGCATTTTACTACTTCAACCCCATGTATTACATACAGAAGAATAAATAAAAATATTTTTTGCGCAAATTAGGCAAATTGCCCTAAAGTTGAACGATGTGCCCTATTTATGAACGAATTGACCCCAAAAGATGAACTAGTATTATTGATAGTAAAGTAATAGGAAATATAATTGTATATGAAGCGTTTCGTGTGCTCAGCCATCTCCATTTAGGAATACAGGTGTTATGTACGAATGTATGTTAAATGTTGTAACTTATTTTTCAAAAATCATTATTGGAATACATACATACATACATACATATTCTCACGCCTGTATTCCCATGAGGGGTAGGCAGAGCACATGGATTCAAAAATCCAGTGCCACACAAGTATTGGAATATTACCTTGATAAAAATGTTCATATGGATACCCTGCCCCAAACGTGAACGACAAAATTTTAGTAGTTCAAGTTATGGCAAAGAAATCTATAAGATAAACCAATTTAATTAGTTCAATGTTCATCTACTGAAATAGAAACCAAAAGTTGAACTAGTAAAATTACTAGTTCAACTTTTGGGCGTGAAATAATAGTTGAACAGTCGCGATTCCTATACAACAAAAATATCGAATTTCTTTGCCATAACATACTTTGTTCAACTTTTGGTTAAAAAATGTACGATAGTTATACTTACAATTAATTTGAGCCATAAGCGGTGAGTCTATCTTTTTCGTATGATTTTATAAACGCATTTGTAAAAATACCACTTTGCCCGATAGTTGAACGCCGTTCAACTGTAAAGTTAGCTCATACCTCTGATTTTGGAACCATTACTTGAACAGCTAATTACTCGTTAAATAATACAAAAGATATTTTTTTTTTATTTACAATAAAATTAAAGATATACTTAGTCAAAAATACATACCAAGCATAAAAATGTTTATCAATGCATTATTCAATTTGGTATGCAATTAAAAGCTTAAAATGTGAAGCTCTTATTTTAATAACGATTCCATACAACTAGCACTTTTGACAGGAATCCGAGACACAAAGATCGCTCACGTTCACGTCCGTGATGTAACTTTTCTTGAATTATGTTTTACAGCTCGGCAAAGTGTTGCTGTATTATGAAAAAATATTTGTTGGCGTATAAAATGTGCCACTATTTTAATTTAGGCCAAACGTTCAACTATTGGGGGGTGTTCATCTTTTGGTTCCACTACCCTAAGTCTGACTCTATTATGTAGGTACAATGTCAATACAAGTCATAATAAAATCGAAACAGTTTAATATGAAGTTTCGTTTTGGTTCTCTTAACGAACTTGGCTCACTCTCCGCCGCGTGACTTGGTGCGCACTCCACGGAGCATTGGTGGCATCATCGATCAATACTTAATGTCAAGGATGCGAATTGATACTCGAATGTTCTCCCGCTTTGTGAGACGGACACTTTGTTCGTGACGTTTGACATGATGTGACCTTGTAATCAAACTTTGATTCATATTAACGCTTTTGGTGTGACGGACTATAATAATTGCGGGATCTATACTGTTTATTCTAAGATACGCTGTGGTACAACCCTACATAGGTATGTACCTAAATTACATTTTAACATCGCTCACAGGTCGTAGGCCTGTTTTAGTATTGTATTGACAGTCAGGTGCACTGTTTATCAAGCACGAGACCGTATTTTTAAGAAATACATCAGCATCATCATTATCATCATCCCTATCAGCTGTAGGGTTTCCCCTAAAGATCTTCAGTTACTTCGGTAGGAAGCGGGCCGCATCTACCGTGTACTCGCCGCTTTTACCCTTGTGTTAGTTCATCGGTGGTAATCTGGTAATTCTGGGTTTCGCTAGCCGACCCATGGATTCATTAGATTAGATTTCGTTGACACAGGATTTGCAACTGCCGCCACGGTTTCTCTTCACGCAAAGGTGAAACAGCTAACGCATCCAACTGACTCAAATGGACTTTTGATCTTACAGGTTACAGGTCCACTAGGTCTATTACAGCCAACAGTTGTTTCAGTGGTAATAAGTACATAATTTATTTATTTTATCCATACTCACAATATTTTATTATTTGATATTACCATTCAGTACTCAAGGCATAATATGAGAAAACGTGACATAGTAATAGTAATAATACTGTAAAGAGGAGATACGTCACTGTCTGCAGCTACTGCCTAGGCTCTGAAACGACTTTACCGATTTTATAAATCTTTCACCATTCTAAAGAAAAATAGAAACCCTTACTAAATCATCAATAACAAATACGCATAGAGTAGGTGTAGGTACATTCCTTACAATGTGTTTGTGCCATAAAACCCATTGATAATAGAACTAAAGAATGTACAAAAACTTTTCAGAACACATCATTACGTAACTACTTACCTATCTACAAAAAAGATTCACTGCGCCATAAGTGTACACTTACGAACAATGGAAATTGATCAGTTTTCTGAGGAAATTATACGTTATCCGACCCTATTTCACTGTTATTGAGTGTACTTACGTATTAAAATTAACTGTCGTAATACTAAAAATATGAGATGCCATTGATAGAAAAGGCTCTTTATATGTATTGTACCAGTATTAATCCTCATTAAAATAAATTCCCTTATAATAAATTCCCCTGTAGTCTTGGGTTTAGAATAACACCTCTCCATTTCTTCCGTGGATATCACAAATGGCGAGTGGCGACTAAGAGTAGGTTAAGGTATGTTTTAGGCGACAGGCTAGCAACCTGTCTCTATTGTACCTGCCACCTTAAAACCAAAAAATATATGCTAGAAGTGGCCACGAAACGTGAAATAGTCATCGTTTTGTGTGCTCTGGCTCTGATATTCAAGGATTAACGCATTAATATTATAAAAAAAACACGAGGTAGTCTGAAGTCAATGTCACAAATTAAAGCGCATACCTACCCATTAATTTGATGTAGGTATGTAGTACAGCATGTATTTAAAATAAATGTTTAAGTGACAGAAAGGAAGGAAAAAAGACAATGCTTAAAAATATTTTCAAAGTTGTGATTGTGAAAGTTAAATACACAATTTACACTAAAGACCGGCAAAAGAGCGTATAATCATCTTTATATCTTCTGTGGATGGCCAGAAAGCTAGAAACGATTCCCTATACTCTTAACAAGTGTTTTATTGATTAACGTTTTTTTCCTCGCTGCTATGAAGTAACAAGGTTGTATGTTTAGCCCGAGTGAAAAGTTATTTCGCGTCTCAGGATAACCGCGCTATGCTCGGAATTCTACATTTGACCATTCGCGAAGCTCGTGGCTCTGTCTTTGAACCCTTTGCTTCCTTGGGCTTCAACAACTACACTCACGCATAAATATCAACATCGCAGCCTTGCACAAATGTCTAGGTATCTATTTTTCACACTTATGATTGTTACCCACCAACATAGGTACGTGGAGGAGGGTGCCAATGCCAATTGCATTGTGCCTAAATAATAAATTAATATTTGACATCCTAGATTGAAATAAAATTAAAATATTAGAAGGAAAAATAAAAGGATTTAGCCTGGATCTGTGTTTATTGCCTTAACAACGATTCCTCTCTGTTGACTTAGCCGCTGGCATTCCCGATTAAAATATATGGATTCACGTCGCATCCAGTTATCACAATCATAATAAATGACAAATGAAAACGCCAGTATTGCAAGTCACGGCGCAGACTCACCGGTGTATTTTTTACGCTGGCAACGTTCCCCGTCACCGCTTTGTTGTGCCACACTCGACCGACAGATTTTCAATAAAACCACTCTTCGGTACGTTGGCCTCTTTTTTTATTTAGTTGATATGTTCTCACGCACCTGTTGCGAGAGGACGCTTTATTTCCCATTTAAAATGATGTTTATGTAAATCAGACACCAAGTTGTTTAAGAAGGGCGCCCTTTCGCGCTATGACTTTATTTAACTTTAGTTTTAAGAATAGTAATAAGCAAGCTGGATTTAAGGTACGATGTCTGATTAAAAACAGTTTTACGTTGCTTGCGACACACATTTAATTAAATTTAATTAAAATATTTTAGAGAAAAATACGTTGCCATTGACACTCACTGAGAACTCCAAATCTCGCAGTTGAACGTTTCTCATGAGAAGCGAGAAGGGTTCAGCATTTGACATGGACCAAACCTTCGTCAATAATGTTAGTGGGTATCGATTTAGAATTTTTCCGCTATAGTATCACAAAAAGAAGGACGTGTGCCTAGAGCCTGTCAATAGTGCATCATCACGCTCGCCACACAGCGCGCGCGCGGGTCAGAGGTCGGCTACACACCGGACCGCCTACCCTGTGAGCATACCTCCGCACATACCTCGTGCAACCCAGCCACTCTCACAATAACCTCCTCGCCGACGCCATGCCTAGCATACCAAGGTGATTTCGATTCTGGTCGGCTATTTCGGCTTCACGGATGACTTGGAAAATGATGACTTTGGTTATTTCTAATACGTCGAAGGTTAATTGGACGTAGGCAGCGTATTGTAAAGGAATTAACGTTTGGACGGTCTAAACGATTGTAACGTTGACTTGTGTTTTACAAAACTATTGGTCAATATTTAAAAATATTATTCCCAGGTTAAAATACGGGATACCTACCAAATTGTCCGGTCTCTTCGTTTCTCAGATTGTTTTGTCTTCAGCGGTGTTCGAACTACGTCTACATAATTTGTAGTTGCCTTACATAATGTATTAAGTGCTTAGCCGAATATTTATTTCTCTACATTGATGTCCCTTGGCTTTTTTAGTTATTCCATATTTCGTTTTATTAACATTTTACGCAAGTAGTGAGTTTTTAATTTGCGCTACGTTTTTAAGTTGTTAACTATCATATTGATATTTCAGCTATCACATTTTCGGTAGGTATACCTATTTGGTACGGTGCTTCATAGCTAACGGATTACAAAAAACCTCGATGCAAATCCCAGCTTTTTGATTTAATTAATTAATTTTTACTGTAATGTTTTCATTCTAATTTGTCTCTGGAAGAAATCGATATAAACTGTTCCTTTAATGCTAAATTCAGGAATGTCTACGACGATACTTTAGGTGCTCGTCTCGTTTTACCTATTACATAGATGGTGTTACAGCCGAGATTAACCTTGGTACTTAAGTCAGAAGCAACTCACTTGGCATAGTCCTGCTTGCAGTAGACCTGCGTGTCGCGCAGGAAGCAGGAGGGGTGGCGGTCGAGCTGCACGGCGCACACGCAGCAGCGCAGGCAGCCCGTGTGCCACGCGCCGCCGCCCACCTCCAGCAGGAAGCGGTCCGCGATGGGCTCGCCGCACGCGCAGCAAGTGCGGTGCTCCGTCTGGAACACCACTGCTTTTATAGTTGATAGCTTTGCGCCCAAGCTCAGCGCACCCTTGCATTTTCCCGGAATAATAACACATTGGGCAATGTTCTTCAGAGATACCTACTTTTTAAAGAGTTTAAATATTGATTTTTAAGCGATTTATTTTAGGATATTGAGTTAAATAGGTACATGGTACAAATCGGCAAACTTTGCAGATGAGGTGAACCAGGATCTTTACTGTCTCAAATAATGTCGTTTATCCCAATTTCGCCTTTCAAGCGTCGATGTAGATGAAAAGAGTAACTTCGAACAATTTATTGCGTATGACTTACGAAGTGTTGTACCTATAGGCAAGGAATGAAAAATGTACCCAAGAAATAGATTTTTTTTAATTTCATACTTGTGGATAATATGCCCCAAAAGATGAGGAAATCAAGACATTTTGTGTGCCCTAAGTAGCCGCCATGTATGTGTTTATATGTGTTCATCCAACTTATGTATACTAATATTATAAGGGTAAAAAAAGTTTGTGTACTGTGTGTATATTTCTTGTACCTACCTAATATAATTTAAGTTTCAAACAAACAAACAAAATTTGCCTTTTCTTTTATAACTAATAGCTATTGCCCGCACTCCTTCTCTGTGAATGTTAAACTATGCTTTTGCTGCGACGATAAGTTTTCAAACTCCTTAAAAAAAACTAGTTCGGTAACTGCTTTCATATTACATTAGTATTGCTAGTGAAGTAAGAACGGTAGGGACCATTATACAGATTCGCGATCTATAATAGAAAATAGAGATGTGTCGACTAGTCGCCGACTAGTCGCCGACTAGTCGCCGACTAGTCGGTTAAGCCGGATTCGCGACCTATAATAGAAAATATAGAAATTATAACTAAGTATCTTTAGTGATTATGAAATACGTTGAAGGCGGTTTTAGTTCAGGTGCGCGGAAAAGACGACGTTAGAGAAGTAGCGGGTAAGAACTGAATGCTGCCAAAAGCTCCGAAGCGGCCTGAATTTAAATGATTAGGTTCGACGCATGTTGAATAAATACTGAAAATAGGTAAATTTAAAATTCAGATCGGAATTATCTGGTTCTCTTTTGCTTAGTTTAAATATTAGAATTATACTCATTACGACTGCGGCGGCTCGAATTAGTGTAGCAACATTGTAATCACGAGCCGGCGCCGGCGCGCCATGTGCGCGCGGACAAAGCCGACGCGCAAACAGTGTTTATTTGATTGTCCCATCGCTGGGGCGATGGGGGTGTAATCCAATAAAAGTGTTGTATAAATATCACACCCCTTTGCATTGTAATCAAATGCTGACAAAGTATGCAAGAAATCTTAAACACAATTAAAGTTGATAATAACACACGAATGCAACGCAAATGTTTCTCAGCAGTGTTTTCCGTGAGGTACCGGGTTCCAAAAATAAATTGCATAGATAACTAACTTACTAACTATTTAACTTTGCAATAATTCCTAATTCTTCCCGATACCATATAAAATAGTCCTTACTTAACCAGATAATCACAGGTAAATAGGTACATACCTACTTGCGGCAATTTAATATGGCGCTATCAAAACTGTGTTCCCTTCTATGCGTAAAAGTAATTATAGTTAGGAACTCAAAAAATATCAAAAACCTCGGACTATAAGTAGATCATGACCATGATCGCGCTAACATCATGAATGAACAAACAACATAGGTAGGGGAGAGTCGGCGAAATCGTACCGCCGGTTTAATCGTACCACCTCTAGATTATCCA
Organism: Adoxophyes honmai; assembly: GCA_005406045.1. NCBI lineage: Eukaryota > Metazoa > Arthropoda > Insecta > Lepidoptera > Tortricidae > Adoxophyes > Adoxophyes honmai. The sequence continues at coordinate 18,219 of BHDV01035720.1, forward strand.
CAAACCAACATATTTCTTCGACGCTAGCAACTTTAAACGATGCTTTAGTGATGTTCCGAAGGCTTGGCCACTTCGCCTTGGCGTTGGTTGGATGTTTTGTGAGTTAGTGAAAAAGAAATGATTTTGTGGTTTTCGATGTCAATTTTAGTGCTGATTCGTAAGAATGAAACTCGTGAAAAAGATGGGTTTTTGTAACAATATTGACGGTATAAGAATGACAAATTAAAGAGTTTTTGTGCATTGTTTTCGCAGTCTTTACGTTTTAGGGTTATGTGACTATTGCTTGTTTTCTTTTTAAATACTTGGTCGGTTTTAAATTGTACCATAGTGTAGTTGGCCAAGTCGTACCGGTACAATTTACCCGACATTTACAAAATATACATACAATACAAGAGAAGTACGTAGGTCGATTTTTTTTGTCTTAATAGCAGACTTTTCGACTGTTTGAGACATGTATAATATGTTGGTTATACTTACTTTCTACATCTCCATGTTGAAAACAATATAAAAAGGGTATGTCTATCCGAACAAAAGTAGATATTTTAGAACATTTTATTATGTTTAAAATTTGATACTTGATACTGTTAATTTTTCATTCCTGTAGGTTTATGATGTAAATGTCATGTCTAAAATACAACACTAAATAGAGATTGTAAATGGTTATGTAGATAAAAAAGTTATTCTTAATAAATGCTGTATTCATTAGTGGTACGATTTAAAATACCCCTGGTACGATTTAAACAACTAGTTGGCTAAATTGTACCGATAGAGGACCTCCAAAAAAACGCGTTTTTTTTCTATTATATTGCAGACTAGTGCACTTATTTTTTTATATGTGATAGGCAAGATATTGATATATGAACGGAACAGTCATTTATAGGTGTAAGATTTTTTATATATTAAATAAAAACATAAAAGTAAAAAGTGGTACGATATAAACGACTTTCTCCTATACTTATCTCCGTACTAGAAATTTTATCATAACTCAATACAATATTTACTTAAAATGAATTTTCAATAATTTATTGTAATGTCGTTACATTTTGTAAGTCTGTTACCCCGCCCCGCCCCTTGTCCCGTGATTCGCAAGGGATTGTTTACCTACCTTACATTAACGACGCGATGCGCACAGAAATAAGAACATTCAGACGGAAAATTAAGTTGACGTCTATTTTTGTCTGAAAACTCCTATAAAATATATGTATAAATAAGTACATATGTACATATTTATGAAAAATTCTAAAGTCATAGATCTATCAATAACCCAGCCCATAGATACGTCCCACTACAGAGCACAGGCCTCCTCTCAGTATGAGAGAGCTTGGGCTATAATTCCCACGCGGGCCCAGTTCGGATTGGGAACTTCACACACAACATTGAATAACTTCGTCACTGTGTTAAGGTTTCCTCACGATGTTTCAGATTAGAATTCAGAGGTGTGAGACCGGGGTTCGAACCCACGACCCCCTGCATGAGAGGCCACAGATCGAGCCGCTGAGCTACCAAGGCTTCTATGTAAGCTTCTATGTAATGACCTCATCCTTATTTACGATATTTTAAATCATGATGATATGATAAGATACAAAAACGTTCATTTTAGTGTGATACATTTCAGCAGTCATTTTTGTTTTAATCATCAATACTTTTTAATGACCGTTCTTCATTTTATTTTAGTCAAAATGAGGGGAATAAAAAGCGAATTACTTTATTCATGCTAGAGGCTTTTATGGCCACTTAAGTTCCACTCAGTACAGATATTTTGACGCAGGTAGGTACATCCTTTAAGAATATGAGAAGTTAATAAAATAAATAGCAATGTTTACATCGTCGTTGTTTACTTAAGTGGCAATTTTTCAAAGCAGACGACATAAATACTTAACTTTAGTACTTAAGTAAATGCAGAATTGTTCGTAATTAAAACCAGTTAATCCCCGACTACTTACTCACAGCTTATGCTCACGTTTATTATCACGCACTCGCTCATAATTTTGCAATGAACACCTCCAAATAATATGTACCATATTTTTTGCCCCATCATTTATGACACACCCGAAACGCTGCTGTTATTGACTCCACAAGAGGCGCTTGTCGCACCCGGCCACCGATCAAATAATAACAAACAATACACGAACAACATTAACTTTTAGCGACGCTCTGGCACCCCAAAACAAATTCACAGTAGTTTGTAAGCAATAAATATGTTGCGGGGCGCCGCGCTCGCGGCCGCGGCCGCCATGTGTGGGTAGTCTCCCCCGGCGCAGATCCCATCTTCGAACAAAAAGCAGTTGCCACCTATCAAAATCTTCGTAACAAATTTCTTAAGGGGTCTATTGAAGGTGGCGCATAATAGATTCCCGGTGTGGTCGCTTTGTCGAGGGCCTTCCAGCTTGATGTCTGCTTTATGACAGTTTCTGTTAAACCCAAGCGAGCAGCTACTCGTGTATAATAACGATGTTTGAGTGTATTTAACGCACCATTTAGAAGGGTTTGCTTATTTTGTATTTCAGTTTAAAAATTATGCAAATGAGTTTGTTTCCTTTTTGTCGCTCAGCCAGGTTTGTGATTCCGCTCCGCATGTGGTGAGCTGCATGGTGAATAAATGAATACTTTAAGAGATCTACATTAATTATGTGCTACTGTGGAAATGTTTGAAACACTACCTGCTAAAAGGACAAGTCCACTCGTATGTTCATTTGCTTTATCTTTACTTTTTGCTTTAGTTTTCCAGAAACCGCTTCGCTGTCATGTAAAAAATACTCTCACAATGCGGTCTACGTTGGATAAAAAATATAGGTACTCGGTATAAAACATATTATTTTAAATCTTGTAATTTGAATTACAAAGAATCTATTCTTAAGAGCCTCTTTAAACAAAATGAAAGCTAAAAAGGGAGTGGGATGATATATCGATTTAAAGTTTGGTACCTACGTACTTTTTGCGTTGGTCATGGCATGGATATACAATAGAATTCAGTGCGAACGTAGAGTAGCTTTGAACGCATTGTGCTGTGATTTGCCGGGCGTGACTTGCCCACAAAATGATTGAAAGTAAAATCCCAAACTTTGACCACGTGGCAAAAGTAGCTAGGTAGGTACACACTTTTTCTTAACAATCACTTTTTTTAAACAATATTTTGCGATTTCCTATCTATCATAAATTTTCGTCGAAAACAATAATGAAAGCTAATAACATTTATTTTACCGATGTATATTCGAAGAGATAGCAGAAATGTGCAGTCAAATGTATAAATATGTATAATGTAGGTATAAATACAGATATATAGGTACGTATGTATTCGTCGGTATATACATTACTTCATAAATATGGCCCATGCCACCTTAAGCGAATGGAAAATGGTTTCAGTACATAGGTAATTATTTATGAGAGGATTAGTTAATTCGATAGTTACGAGTAAGTACCTAGGTATTTATTTATGCACTTGCCCCTATCCTATCGCTAATAACTCACCTTTTACGCAAAATGCTGGGTTTTTCTGTTTCGAAGATGAACAAAAATCATCAAAGAATTTATGTTTTTCCAAAGTACCTACCTAATTGGACTCCGTTTAACTTCATTAGCCACATTCTAGCCACAAAAAACATTTCATAATGACATTGCATTAGGTAATTAATAAAGAATCTTTAGTTCTTTGAAAATCCATAGTGCTTGACTAAACATGTGCATGCACTGCTTGCAAACTCCGAAGAAGCTCTGAAGTCCTATATCGGAGTTTGCCAGCGGGTCGTGGAGCGAGGCTACGTTAGTGCTAGATATTAATTATTCAGTGGCGCGGCATGCTAACTAAGCGTAAAAATAATAGTTAGGATTTGGATTCGCCACCACCCTGCGTTCCATGGCACAAATCACTATGAAGTGGGTCTGGGCTGGCCATGTTTATGGGCCAAGATCACAACCGGGTGGACCCCACCAACTCAAAAATGTAATCAGGTAGACCTAGCTAGACATTCAATTAGGTAGGTACATATAAGCAGTTCAAAAATGAGTGGAAGTGTTCCAGGTAGTATGTCTTTGTTCAGCGATGCATAAGTATCTACCTAAGTACCTAATTATGTTTTCAATTGGCTACCTACCTAATTCATATATGTTGCTTCTTAGATTTCTTAGTGTTGGACTGACCATGACCAAATCTTTAAAGAAATAGCTAACTAAAAGGAAGCATAAATCGTAGCTAATTGTTTTGCAATAACGCGACTAATATGCGAAATAATCGGCAAAGGGCATAATTTTACCTACTGCGGCGTTGATAGAGAACAACAATAGTGACTTTATAAACCACAAAATAGAACATAATGGCAGGTCGGATACGGGTGTCGGTGCCGGCCGGGCCGCGCCGGGTGGCGGCCGGGCAGGCGTGAGCGCCCGCGCGGGCGGCATTGTGCGGCAAACTGCCGCGGCATTGTCGCGGCATCCGACCATTAGCGACCGACCCGCGGCCCAAAGCTGGCATCATCGCGCGGCGCCAGCCTACGCTATTGTCATGGGCTTACCTTTGCAAATCCGATTTATATTTGAATATAATTGACTTTCGGCCGCATCAGGTACTGAGAGCTTGTATCGCATTGTATACGGCTGATCTCAATGGCGTTTTTATCGGCTGAACATGACAAATGTATTTGGAAGATTAAGTTTAGTAGTGGGTGCGCTTTACTTTCAGAGCACCTCTCCTAGATATGGGCGCACTTGGTATGCTAAAGACTTTATGGAATGCGGTAGCTACCAGTGCATGAAAGTTGCTTTGATACAATACCACTTTTAGTTAATAAAGAGATAGTGGAAATTCGTAGTTATTCAAAGTTATCACATGTGTGCTTTCATAATCAAAGTTTAAACATTTCGTCCGAACATTCACTCGTTCTTTTTTACCACTTGACAGTTCGTTACATTTATAATACTTACCGTTTTTAAGCGGTTACAAAAAGGTAATAAACAGAATAGTTAAGCGGTAATAAGCGGTTTCTGAACCTACCTACACTGAATTTCGTCAAGTCGACAGCTCCTTCACAATACCCTGCAAACGAGATCCACTTTTCATCTTACATTACCATAACAGTAGTGAACTCGCGGTAACCGACGGAGATTTTTTGTGTGTACAGATGCTCAAAGCTTTACATTCAGGAAGGCAGCAGTTAGAGCGGCGCGGGAGAAATCGAATGGAAAACCAAACGATTTGTTCAAAATATTTGTCTCAACAATTCTTTATTCACAAATTGCTTTCAATCGCTTTCTGGAAACACGGTATGGTTTCTGGTGTGTTTGGGTATATTAGTTATACGTACCTAAGTACTATTGTAGAGTCGATAAACTGAACTTTTAAACAGGTTATTATATAATTATCTTTCAAATATGTATATCTATTAGTTTTGCTTGGACATATGAAAGTGGATCATCTAAGTAATTGGTAAAACTACAACCAATTTAATAAGGACAAAGAAAAGTAGGTATGCTTGGCTGTTGTGGTCATGTAGGGAAGATAAATGAAGGAAGGTTTACTAAACAGATTTTAGTTGGGAATGTAGGTAAATGGGTTTTTTGAAAAGAGGAGGCCTAGATAAAAGATCCGAGACCAAATTTGGAAATGTTTTGTAACAAAGTCAGGTCAAGAGTACACTAACCGACGAAAATGTATCAAAAGATTGATGAATGTGGATGAAACGAAATTGGTTTATCAGGATCGCACCAATAGAACAAAGTCTCTGCCTACCCCTATGGGAAAGAGAGTTGACCTGCATATCAAAGGAGCAAAATCCTATAATGAAGCAAAGCTTAAGTAAACCCAATAATTCCAACCCTAGCGATGGATTCTAATGTGAAATACGAAGCGTAATAAAATAAGCTAAATAAGGTACCCGATAAGGTATCGATTACCCGAGGAGGTAATAATTTTTGCTACCATGAAATACACTCGGCTTTTCACTCTTGTGAGAAAAAACCGAAGTAGTACGAGTCGGACTCACGCACGTAATGTTTCTTAGGTACCGACGATCTATACAACATTAGTTTGTCGTTATCAAACCTACATACTAAGAGCTAATTTTTCAATCACCAGATAAAACATATCTGTCCGATAAATGTTGGCTGTCACTTTTCTTTTATATGACGCGAAAAAAGGATAGCAATAATTTTAACTGCCAGATAAATTTATCTGGTGATTGAACAATCGGCCCTAACAGAAATAAACCTGCCAAGTGCGAGTCGGACTCGCGCACGAAGGGTTCCGTACCAAAAACTGCAAAAATTCAGAATTTTTGTATGAGAGGGGCTAATATTAATTTTATTTTTATTCAATTATTTATTTTTAAAGTAAATATTTAATTAAACATTCTGTGAGCATTTCAAGTATTTAGCTGTTACAATTATTTAAATAGACCCAAAACAGCAAAAAAACAAACTGGAAAAATATAGGTTTTTTGTATGGGAGCCCCCCTTAAATACTAATTTTATTTTATTTTAATTATTTCCTTTTTAAGTAAATAATTAATTAAATATTCTGTGAGCATTTCAAGTATTTACCTGTTACAGTTATTTAAATAGATCCAAAATAATAAAAAAACACGTTTTTTGTATGGGAGCCCCCCTTAAATACTAATTTTATTTTGTTTTAATTATTTCCATTTAAAGAAAATATTTAATTAAATATTCTGTGAGCATTTCAAGTATTTACCTGTTACAGTTATTTAAATAGATCCAAAATAGCAAAAAAAAACACGTTTTTTGTATGGGAGCCCCCCTTAATTATTATAATTATTTTAATTTTAGTATTTGTTGTTATAGCGGCAACAGAAATACATCATTTGTGAAAATTTCAACTCTCTAGCTCTCATGGTTCGTGAGATACAGCCTGGTGACAGACAGACGGACGGACGGACGGACAGACGGACAGACAGCGAAGTCTCAGTAATAGGGTCCCGTTTTTACCCTTTGGGTACGGAACCCTAATAAAAAGTACGATTTCATTATTTGGCAGATAACATACATAATATAAATATAAACATGAGAAAGAGAAGTAAAATTATGTTTCCTGTCATTGTTGGTGTTTTGTCACTGTTTTAATTCAATGGCATGTCCTAACTCTGTCTCTTGTAACGTACCTACCTATGTTTTCCACCCTGGCTGGCAATGAACAGGAGACGCCCAAGGAAGGAAACACTCGATTTTGTCGCTATCAGTGTAGCAAATACTCCCAAGAGACCAAAATGCTGTAGCCGGTTCAGAAATGTTAGAAGAGCTTAAATGCGCTTTGGTTTCATAATACTGTATTGTAATTGTTTTAAAAAATAAATAAATAAATAGAAATTCGTTGCACACACAAATAGAAATACAAATAATTTCAATTCGACACAAATACTGTATCTATGCGAGATTGTGGTGCCATTTAATATATGTCTGTATCGACTCTACTTTTTCATTTTGGATTTTGGATCCAGCATCGTTAGCTAAACTAGTCCCTGTTTTAGTTAGTTAAATAAATTATTTCACTGCTGGATAATTATCTGTTTATTTCAATCGTCCCTTTTTTGACTAACATTTCAACAAATAAGACCGAAAACGCACTTCTTCAATTGCTTCTTAAACATCTTTAAAACACGATTGTATTTGAAAAAGGATAAATCTTTTCCACAGATTCTATCCGATTATAAAGGTTTTAAATAAATTATGTGGATACGTCAACGGTGTGTCGGAGGTAAGTATAGTACGTAGGCGCGCCAGCCGCGCGGGCACAAAGCGCGGAGAATGGCGCAGCGGGGTCCCGCGGGATAAAGCACAGTTTCACACCATTGATATCGCTCTCGAGATTTTTTCATTGACTGGGGTCACAACGAACATCCGTCACGAGAAGGCAGCAGCCACAAACAAACGCTATATGCAAATGCTATCAGAAAGTGTCGACCGTTGGACAAACCAATAGAAGCTGTTAAAACATGAATAAATGTGTATCGTATGAACATTACTTTTTTAGAAAATAATCCAATATTGGCAATGTTTTCACTGTATGAGACTCTTTTTTAATGAGAATTTCAATGTACCTACAAGTATTTTCGGCACATAGGTACGTTACTTTTTTGTAGTTTTGCTAGAAATTACCAAAATATTTGTGGAAAGTGACATCAGAGCTACAGAGATGTTTTTTTTTGTATGGTAAGGGACACTAGTTGGGTGCACAGACTAGCATAAATGCGGAAATAATGCCTTTCAAAATTAAAAAAAAGGAAAATTTATGGAAAATCATACGTTTGACAGAGCAAACGAAGCAATAAAAAACCCATCCAAGTGCGAGTCAAACTCGCGCACGATGGGTTCCGTACCAAAATCAGCCAAAAAAAAAACACGTTATTTCTATGGGAGCCCCCTTAATTATAATTTTGATTTTAGATTTGTTGTTATAGCGGCAACAGAAATACATCATCTGTGAAAGTACAACTCTCTTGCTGTCACGGTTCATGAGATAGTCTGGTGACAGACAGACAGCGAAGTCTCAGTAATAGGGTACCTACGGAACCCTAAAAGTTAATAGTAACATTTTGTGAGGTAAGTATCCAATATATCACAGTTAGCTGAAAATTGTTTGTTTATTCACAAAAATTAAATTGGTTTTGTCTAAAATAAAATAAAAGGCGTAAAGGGATTTTTTTTGCTAAAATTACGAAATAGAATAGATGATAAAACATTAGCGTAAATAGAATTTTATCGCACGCGATTTTATAAGAACCGGTAAGGACTTTATCTCTATGCAATAAATCTTAATTATCGATCAAGTCCTTTGTACGTAAGTTACATTGTTTTTCTGTTATGTTGTTCTATGTAATTGTTTTATGTGCAAAAAAGAGTCATAAAATACAATACAATACAATACAAGTGTGTTGAAAATATTGTTATGATGTGTTTACTAAGTTTGAGCTCAAAATCGTTGAAGGCATTTTCTCCCTAGCAGAACCAAATACTCAAAGACGTGCTTCATGTTCATGTCTATTTTTCTTGTAACGATAGAGTTGCAAGCTACATCGTGTAGTGGACTCTATTCCGTCACGCAGCAAGTGAGATTCACTTGCGTTAAATAATACGGTGGTTTGTGCCAACAGGAGGGCTCGGCCGGCGGCGGCAGGGCGGGGCTGGGCGTGGCGAGCCGTTACCTTCCGGCGGCTGTGACGTCACCGCCGCGTCTGTGTGAGTAGCAAGAGTGACGTCACTCATGATCTCCGCTTGCTCGCGAGAAGCTACCGCGCTGCAGCTTTACATCACCTACCCCGTACCTACTTACATCCTCATATCCAACATCAAATCATCAGAGTTTAAAAGTCAAGGTCGGTTGGGCATGTGTTTGAACATGGAAAAAAAAGATATGGACTGATCATAAGGTAGAAATGACATAAAAACAAAGGTACGGAATATCGAATGGTATTTTTACCTATCGATTGCTAGATTGTCGAATGAAATATCGAAAGTTGCTAAAGATTCTAAGGACAAGCTTCTAAATATTGAAAGTTTATTATTATAGGTACTTTGGTGGTTTAAGTACAACCAAACTGAATGTAAACAAACTTCAGTTGTCAGATTTTACAGGTTAAAGGGTAGTAAACATTTTATCGGATGTTTAAATGCAAGCGAAAGGAAAAAATAAAAAATGTTCTGCTAGTGCCTAAGTTTTAGATAAACCAAAAACAATCGGAATTAGAACATTAACTTAACATCCATCAGATCAATAAATATTAGGTAAGATTCCTTTGCTAAACTATTTGAACATCCGATAAAATGTCGGTGGTAAAAAAAGCCTTATTAATCTGTCAAATCTGATATCATTTAATTGTTTACATTTAGTTAAGTAGGTACCTAAACCGCCAGAGTATAGGTGCCTATATCCAGTTAATTGTCAATAAGATTGAATATTTACTAATTGTCTACCCGTCAAATGATAAAATTAAGAAATAGATACTTTGGTTATTAGAAAAGTTATACAGTTTGCAACTGCGAGCGAAGCGAAAAGTTTTTAGGTTGAACTGCGACTTGCTTCGCTCTCTCAACTCGCATGTTGAGACTGCGTTTCTACCGAAAGCGTGAATTGGGTAAATATTCGGGCGTTTGAACCGCTGTCATTATTCTCAACACTTTTTTTATCAGATTCTTTGAGAAATGTGTACATAATAGTGTAGTGTGTACCTATCTATAAGGCACAGACAATATTATAACACACTTTTTGTACCAATTTCTTAAGAAATCTGATCAAAAAAAGTGTTAAGAATAATGATAGCGGTTCAAACGCCCGAATATTTATCCAATTCGTCACCATAAGTAGGTGCCTTGTTTTTTGTGGACGTAAAAGAAAAAAAGTATGTTTAAGTATGTATTTTACTGTAGAACATGGTATTTACACTATATGTAAGTAGGTATGCAAAACGAAACACGCTTTCTTCATTCATTATTTTAAATTTCAATATTTAGACCGACGATTTTTTTAACTTAATAATAGTACCTACCTACCTGTACAGACTTAATTCAGATTTTCGATATTCAAGTCCTAAGTACGTTAAAACTACATGACATTGATTAATGAAAGACTATAAATATGATTTTCGATTAACGATGTTAGATTAGACGAATCAATTTTTCTTTTGTAGTAACGACCCGTGTCTTGAGAAATGTTATAAAATATTTCTCTAAAGGTGTCTCTTTTCCTCTTGTGACTTAGGTATGTTAAATCATCTATTTACATGTCTAAGCTTGATTCTATTCTATTATACATACACACATACATACATATTCTCACGCCTGTATTCCCAAGAGGGGTAGGCAGAGCACATGATTTCAAAAATCCAGCGCCACGTTTAGCTAATTCAGGGTAACCAGACGGTTAACGTGATATTGCAGTGACAGGTTGCTAGCCCATCGCCCACAATACACTAACCCTTTTCCAGAGTCGACTCTTACAACACCCACGGGATGAAAGGGGGAGATGGTATATGCTATTATACATTTCATTTTTTAACGTGAGTAGCTGCGCAACCTAAGCCTAAACGAAATCTTTGGTTGTCTCTTAGTATCAGATCTGTACGCCATTGTTACTTAGTTCCCTTCTCCTTTGTGACATTCAGAATACGAAAGAAGTGTAAGTGTGCTCAATTTATAAAAATATTGTATTTTTTAACGTCTTAGGTAGGTTCGATAGGTAAACGAGTATGGTTATTATATTGTTTTTAATCTTATTACCCAGCGTCGAGTCTCATAAGTATGACTACACTACACTAGTTCTATTAAACCTTTTTCACCTTAAAACCTACCTTTATTTTACCTACGTGTTTATTATCATAAACGAGAATCCATCTTACAGCACGAGTAGGTCCCTACTCACACACTTACTCATAATGGTATATCCAGCTAAACACAATTTAAAAACTAATCAACGTCATGGGTAATAGAAAGATTTTCTAGTATCGTCAGGTCGATATCATGAATCGGCTCTTGTTATGTTTTAAAAGCATCTGGCTCCGATCCCATAATCGGCTCCAGCCTATCATGACATATTAAGCAATAAACAGTCCATAAACACGCGGCCGCCTGCGCCCGCGCCGGCACGCCGCTAATTACAAACAATTAGGCGGCACCAGCCACCCCCCGCCGCGGTTATCATCTATTTATTGTGTATTGAAAAAGCTCACCTTTTTAGTACATATTAAAACACAGCTTGAAGGAAACTAAGCCGTGAGCTTACCAACTCGTCGAGACCTACTTTACTTGCTCTATTGCTTGTACGCGGGTCAGCTCTACTACCGTCCGTGATTTGACCATTGTTTAATTCATAACTCGTTTAAAGGTATAGGATTTATACGCAAAATTAGTTTATGTTATCGACTTCGTCTTAATTTGCACTAAATTAAAATACCATCAAGTCGCTCAGATTCATATTAGTTTTTTTTTTAATGTTGTAACTTGTAAGACCTGTATAGATACTTTTTGTTGAGTATTTTAACCTAAATTAACACATACATATTTGTTCATAACAAATACTTATAGTTTCGTAATATCTGAATTAGATAGACATAGGCATTTTTTAATTTAAGAAATAAAATAATGTTGATCAAAACATAGTTTGCAAACCTTTTTAAAAGAAAAATTTAAAATCTGTAAAATAAAATAAATTAAATTAAAATTTATGTAAATTTAAAATCTATGATAACTTTAGTTCTATTAAGTGACAGCTTACTAGGCTTTGCAATATTTTTGCTTTAATAATTTATTGCATTTTTTACCCGGTCGTTATACAAGGTGTTACAAAAATGCGGGTAAAGCCGAAAGGGGGTTAAATAGCCCATTATAAGGAGTCGATTTTATAATATTTGAGAACCACAGTATCGCAGTGTGACTTATCGACAAAATCAATTTAAAAAAGAATTTCTCATTAATGTACCAACCCTATTACCATGTACTAAACTAAATAACACAGAATGTACATTTTTACGAACGACTAAAAGTCAATAGCAAAATGTACTGAAGCCGCTCTGATCCATATTATCAAGTTAAAGAAATGTTATGAGACATATTTTTTCATAACAAACAACAAATTCACAGAAAAGGCTCAAAGTATCATCCATCTTGCTTTATGCACAAACTCGCTCGCCGGAATATGGTTTGATAGCCATGTTTTTCACTTAAGAAATAATGTCGATAAAACACGAAACAATTGTAAGATATCGATTTGAAGATTTGAAATTGACAACACTATGTTTCTTTTTTGACTTGACGTTTTTCAAACCCATAAATTCCTCTTATTGAGTTTGAAAACCTTTTTGAAGGAAATATTGAGAATCCGTCAAAGAATACATGTCACTGTTATAATCTATGATAACTTCAGTTTTATTAAGTGACAGCTTACTAGGGTTTACAATATTTTTCGCTTAATAATTTAGTACATTTTTTACCCGGTCTTTTGTAACACGTTGTATATATTTTACGTACGGTACGTTGTATATTTTAATGGTTTTAAAAACGCCTGGTCGACGCAACTGGCGACCAACGGGCTGGTAGCTACTTTTCACAAAGAATCAGCATAGTTGTTCAAAGGGGAAACGCTGCCAGCCTTTTGGGCACCATGCCACGGGGCCCTTTTTAGATTTAATTTAGTTTAGGATAAATTTAGTTATTTTTAATAATAAGAATATTTATAGTCCTTTCTTTTTAAGTGTTTTAATATTTCATGTAAATAACATGTACCTAAATAAACAAATTAAAATAAAATGTATTTAGAATCGATTAAAAAAGTATTTTTTAAGTATTTTATAACAATTATCCTTGCATAAGTACAACAGAAGATTATAAGTATGCTTCAAACAGCAAATACGTAGGTAATCGATCCACAGAATATAATTATGCATCAAACTTTTCAGCACTCTATATTCTAATTAAGTACATAATTACCTACTAAGACATGTGACTTGTCTTGTTGTCATGTGATGTACCTATCAACAACAGCGTTAAAAACCAAGAGGTTGATAATATAGGTACATATAATTAATTAAAACTTCAATTAAATTCGGCTCTACTACCGCATTGTATTTACCGTCAGGATTTTTAAGCATTCTAACAGCTTAAAGTAATACCTTAGTAAACTGACAATTACATTATAAAGTATCAATCGCAGCAGTTATACATATGATAGTAGACCTATGACAGAAAACCGAAGCAACGGTCCTACCTAGCGCTCGCCGTCAGCGTGCGGCGCGAGCGCCGAGCGCCGGCACATCACAACTGTCAAATAATTCAAATGTTAATAGGAGCGGCCCTCCTTGCATCAACTATTAAATACTGTTCACATTTTACGATAATGCCCGACAAACTCATATTGACGTATAAATTTCAAGTTTTTTCTTATAAAAATAGCCGCAGGCGCCAGTTGTTTCTCAATAGAAATATTATTAATAATGCGTTGCTCGTTCTGTTTTTCGGCTTTAATTGCGTCCAGTCGGTGATCGTCAGAGATTCGATTTCGAGCAAGCGCTTGAAGTGTAGTAAATTAGTCCGCCGGCGAGCCGCTTTTAATATTCATAGGGTCCAGGGAACATTTATAAACTAATTAAAAATCGTGTTCATAACAAAGCGGCACGACGTTACGAATAGAACGAGCCGGTGCCGGCGCGCCTTGCAGATGCGTTGAGGTTGTGACTCTACTAAGTAAAATCACTAACACTAAACTTATTACAACAGTTGTCAAAATTTTAGTTTCTTATTCCATTAATGTCCGCAAAATTCTGATTTTCTCGGAAACATAGACGTGCTTCAAAATAAAATTGTGCATGATGATTTTGACAGAAATTTAAGATTTTTGCCTAAGATATATCTAACCCAATGAACTTATTAAAACAGACATACCTATAATTTGTCCATTTCTATGTCTAAGATGTTTTGTTACTAGCGTGAAAAAAAAGCGTTTATATCCGGATGCGTACAACTGCTCGAAATGTTGAAATTAAGCGATGCGATGAAAACGGAAAATCAAAACAATTGATCGATACATTAGGGAACAAATCTAACTTTTTTTAGTTCCTCTTATTGATGAGAATATGATAACGCTTTGCACGGAACGATATAGACACATTAGCACCGACGGTCAAAGTGAAACACGCAGCGGGGAGCCGCTCGTGCTGCGCCCACGCACCTGCCGGCCGGCCATTGATACCGCCTTCCATTGTCTACAATAAACACTTCAATACGTTCTCTAACCAAACAAAACCACAGCAAAACATCTGGTCAACCGACCAACGTGACGCTCTCATCTGCGTTCAATGCGGCATCTATCATTTTAAGAAGTAAAATACTCACGCTTAACTCTCCTAAATCATCTAAGTACATCCGAGCCGAGCGCCGACGAGCTCCTTATTCACGATAGCAATGCAAACCGGAAAAAAAACTGATTGGTAAAACCATCCTAAAATCCGTTGAACGTATCCTGCTAGTTGAGATCTACAACTTGGCTTTAAGGTACTTTTTGATAAAACTTACCGTTTTCGAGAAAAATCCAAAAAACCTGAAATTTTGACATTTGAACCCGAATAACTCGCTTAGCTCACATGGGATCAATGGGGACTTTTGACACTTTATTAGGGTTCCGTACCCAAAGGGTAAAAACGGGACCCTACTACTGAGGCTTCGCTGTCTGTCTGTCCGTCCGTCCGTCCGTCCGTCCGTCCGTCTGTCTGTCACCAGGCTGTATCTCACGAACCGTGAGAGCTAGAGAGTTGAAATTTTCACAGATGATGTATTTTTGTTGCCGCTATAACAACAAATACCAAAATTAAAATAATTATAATAATTAAGGGGGGCTCCCATACAAAAAACGTGTTTTTTTTTGCTATTTTGGATCTATTTAAATAACTGTAACAGGTAAATACTTGAAATGCTCCCAGAATATTTAATTAAATATTTACTTTAAAAGGAAATAATTAAAATAAAATAAAATTAGTATTTAAGGGGGGCTCCCATACAAAAAACGTGTTTTTCTTTTGCTATTTTGGATCTATTTAAATAGCTGTAACAGGTAAATACTTGAAATGCTCACAAAACATTTAATTAAATATTTACTTTAAAAGGAAATAATTAAAATAAAATAAAAATAGTAGTTAAGGGGGGCTCCCATACAAAAAACCTATTTTTTTGCAGTTTTTTTTGCTGTTTTGGGTCTATTTAAGTAATTCTAACAGCTAAATACTTGAAATGCTCACAGAATGTTTAATTAAATATCTACTTTAAAAATAAATAGTTGAATAAAAATAAAATTAGTATTTAAGGGGGGCTCCCATACAAAATTTCTGATTTTTTGCAGTTTTTGGTACGGAACCCTTCGTGCGCGAGTCCGACTCGCACTTGGCCGGTTTTTCTTTATGGTAAAATTAAGGTTTCTACTACTAAATTAAGGCTTTGTCGGAATTTTATGTATTTGTATTGTCTAACTTGACCAGGTTTCACAGTAAAGATCACAGTGACATCGCAGTATTTGATAAGAAAGATCAATGGTTGTTCATGAATAAATTAAAACCTTGGCCGTACAGAACTTTTATTTACTTATATTGCATAACATGTAAAATAAGCAGGCGAACTCGCGGTTTGTATTTTTTTTTAATGTAGGTACCTACCTAAGGTAGTACCTACCTAATTGCAGGATTGAAATTTTTACTACAAATGATAGTTTAAATCTGCTCCTTTATGTACCATTAAATTATGTACTTAATACATAATATGCACAATTAAATAAGATTTCTGTGTACTAGTGATTTCCAATACCACTATTTACCTTGATACCTCAATAAATAATCGAAACGAATAAAGACCTATTGATTTGCCTGTGTAACGTTTCGTTTGCTCTGCCTGCCCCATTTGGGAACATAGGCGTGACGCAAGTAGGTATGCATGACCATGATTACGAACCAAACCTTTCGTTCCCGATTGCAGCCGATACGCATCCATAGAATGGTCTGTGCACAAACGTAGACGCACCATACGGGGCAATAAAATAACAGCTCTTTTGAAAACGCGCTCCTATCTATGCGGATAACTCAGGTTACTAAAACCATGTAATAAAACATAATGTTGAACATTTATTATGTGTCCTAGTTTATAGCGTTAGTAAAAAAATTATCATGGGTATAACGTATAACAATGTCAAACAAATAGATTGTGCTGTAAAATGGAAAACAGGCAGATGTACAGTCACGAACCGGGATTGTTGAGCCACTTGCTACTGTTCGCAATTTAGACGTGTACCTAATCAAGACCGATGTGACCGACTAGATGTTATACCTTATCGGTTTAGGTAGTTAAAACAATGTAAACAATCTTGACGTCTTTTTATTTAAACGTACACTTTGTAAATCGAAATCTTTACATTTCACAATTTAGGTATGAAAAAATCATTTACTTTCATTATTGAATTGTATAGTGTAACGATTTTCAGTTTTAGACTGCGTATTTCAACAAAAAGACATGTCAAGATTGTTTATATTGTTTTAACTACCTAAACCGATAAGGTATAGCTATTAGTTTGGTATTACACGACCAAGTTACAAACATAGGTAAGTGGCTCAACAATCCCGGTTCGCGATGGTACATACCCACTTAATGCATACATACATACATATTCTCACGCCTGTGTCCCAAGAGCGGTAGGCAGAGCACGTGAATTCAAAAATCCAGTGCCACGTTTAGCAATTTCAGGTTAACCAGATGATTAAACGTGATATTGTTGTGACAGGTTGCTAGCCCATCGCCCACAATACACTAACCCTTTTCTTCCCGTGGGTGTCGTAAAAGTCGACTCTGGGAAAGGTTTACCCACTTAATGCATTGCATAAAATAATAATTGCTACATTAATATTATCGAGTGGTGTTGGATTGCTGGGGAAATACCTAAGCGAAAAATTACGCAAGTATCTGGAAATCAAAATTAAATGTCAAGTTCAATGTTACCGTAAAACAAATAAGGTAAATGTACCAATGCTCGACGCCTCAACGCCCAGTAGACGACACCCATCTGTCACCTGTGTCAAGTGTCGCGGTTGCAAGTGCCGTGTATTGGGTCAGTGTCGTGCACAGGGACGTTTACCTTAAGTGAAGAATAAAATTCAAATAGTAGGTCTGTCTAATATAAAGATGGAGAAATAATAAGAGATACCCTTTAAATTAAATAAAATAATAATAGCAGGCACCTACTGTGTTTACTCACGAAATAAACAGAGCTCGTACGAGCGCAAGCGGCCTTACTGAACGGACTCAAAGAAATTGACACAAGTGACTCCTGCGCAACGCAAACAAAAGTATCTATTCATACACATAACTGTCTTTTGTCTTAAACTATAACTTACATCTTACTTGATACGGTTGTTAGTTGATTGACGAGGTCGCTTAAATAATTGTGTTTAAGCTAGCGGCAGGTTTAGTATTAAGATGTCAGGCGGCGGTTAATGGAAAACTTGAGTTTGCGTTTCACACGCCCTGCCTTTTGTAAGTGCGGCCACGTGACACCGACCTACATTCTAATTTCTCGAATTCTTTACATAAAATATGTCGGTACGCTCAAAGATACCAATATAATAAGCCCGAAATAGACGTCCTAAACACACAAATAAAAAACAACTTAGGACTTCGAAATAAAATAATAAGCAATAATAAAAGGGGCTAGTGTTGTGAAACTTTTGGTTTAACGCATTTAAGTCTTTTCTGATGTGACCATTATTATTTTTTATTACCTACCAAACTTTATTTGTAATTGTAAATTCAGTTTTATCTTTCAACACATCGAACCTCTAGCTAGTTCATTTTCATTATGTATACCTATACAACGTGGAGTTTATACCTATCTGATATGTGTATTTTTCTTATTTTAAAAATAAAAGCGCAATTATCCACATCAAAACGAAACACGCCTTGTTATTTTTAATCTCTATCCGAAAAAAAAACATTATTGGAATCATTTAAATTGTTCGCCTTCGTCAGTCTGTTTCTCAGGAACGCGGAGAGGTGTACATTGAAATTGATAATCAAATACTAAGGAGTGCGGGGACAACGGCAAAGTTAAGTTGGTCTCTCCATCCGTTATCCTTGATAGTAACTAGGTAATCTTTTTGCTTGGTGACGACGTACTTAAAACGTAACAACGTAAGCTACATATTTTGAAACCCAGACACAACTTTACACGTATTATTTCCCACCGGTTTTAATTCCCAATGTTTTCGCATAGACGGTAGTGCTGTTTCAAAAAAGCCGTCGTTATTATCCTGGAGACGTCTACATTTGTTAACTGACCATTTTAATGACGGTGTAGGTAGATATCTGATGCAATCGTAAACCGAAAATTTCGTTTGTAACAATTATCACAATTTTAAACTATTATAATGTGTTTTATAACTATGCAATGTATAGTAAAACATAACGAATCTGCTCACGTCTTTATATCGAGATTAGCCAGACATGTTTCGGGCCAATTCATACCCCATTATATGGAGAAACACGTCACGGTGGCGGATAGACTATAGACGCACACTCAATGATTACGATTACACACGAGGTATAGTATAAATGAATTAAACGAATTGGGCTGAAACATGTCGAGCTAATCTAAAAATAAAACGTGACTCGATCTGTTTTATTTTACTACGAGTTAGTCTTACGGTATTTTTATGTTTAAAATATGCAATTTATAATTTAAAAATCTTGTCAGGTTACATAGCCTTGTCTGTTCAGTTCAGTCATGCACAATCATAATCCTCAAACTTTCAAATTGGACCGAGTGAATACTTAGAGCAACAATCCGATCCTGCGTTGACGAAAGGCATGTCTAATTATCGTTGATGAATTCAGAATTAATACTCCATAATTGGAGTCCTACTTTTTTTTTAATGAAAACATCATCAACTAACTTAAAACTTTACCTACTTATTTATTACCCATAGATCTTATTTAGACCTTTCGATATCTTTGTCATCTGTATAAAATAGTATTCAAAGTGAAGATATTAGCGTGCCAGTTATTCAAATTCAAACACTTCTAACCCATCTTCGTGAGACTTTAATTCAATTTGTACTTACTTTATATTCATTATAACTTGCTTTTTATCATTAGTTAGGTATTGCTGTACATATTATGTACCAACTCGGATTTTTGGAAAGCCTTTTAGAACCCAAAAAATATTCAAAACATTGACAACATACAAGTAGTAGGTACTTTTTACTGCTAAAAATAATTGCCTAGTTTGATTTTTTTTTGTTAATGTCTATACAGCATCCACTTTAGATCTTAACTGAAACGCATCGTTATTTCCTACCATAAAGTTAATTGAAATAAAAATCCAAAGTTCAGTTAGTTTCTTCTTAAAGTGAACTGCGTAGGTGACCTGTCCTTTACGCAGCTTTCCAATAATTGCAGGATAAAATGTAAACTATCTCTTTTAAAGGTTGTGGTAGCTCCGCGTGTAAGGTGCCTACCGCAGATAACTTTTTGAAGTGGTGATGCACACATATGATTACAAGAGACACGCTTAGGACTAGAGGTAAAACTTTAAGTCTTTATATACCTTAACTGTTTAGGTAGTTAAAACAATGTAAACAATCTTGACATGTCTTTTTGTTGAAATACACAGTCTAAAAATGAAAATCGTTACACTATACAATTCAATTATGAAAGTAAATTATTTTTTTATACCTAAATTGTAAAATGTAAAGATTTCGATTTATAAACTGTACGTTTAAATAAAAATACACGTCAAAATTGTTTATATTGTTTTAACTACCTAAACAAATAAGGTATAGTGTACAACACAAACTCCTTGAAGAATATTGTTTAGAAAATTCTATTGATGTACTTCTTTGGAAACGTCGTGCGCTCAGAATATTCAAAGCAAGCAATTGATAAATTACACCTTGCAGGACATCTTTAATCCTAACGAAATGAACACTTATGTGGGGATTACAACGCGAAGCACCCTGTCCAATAACATTAACCTCTTTACCTCGCCCAAAGTGGCTCCGATACGTTTAATAAGTTGCCGCGAGCGCATGATGCATCGCCTCTCTATTGTGCTCCATAGCCGAAGGCATTTGTAAGCACGCGCTTAATATAGAATGTACACAGCATTTTTTACGTTTACAAATGAAAAATGTAGCATATATGAACGTTAATAAGAAATTTATTCAAACTTGTTCCAGTTTATTTCTGAAAGAAACTACCTAACATGAAATATGTTTAAATTTACTTGTCACCAATTGATATATTTCGGTACTATTGAAATTTGGGTCGCGTAAGTTACTGTGGATATAGTTAGGTGGGTACCTTTCTCGTTTAGTATGCATTAATTAAAACAGGTTAGCTCACCGACTCGGTCTTCACGATTAATTAAAACGAACAAATAAATTTAGGTGGTCGGGTAAAATGGCATAATTTTGTTGATAAGTTTTTAATCCCTTTCAGCATTAATACTCGTAAAATCTGGAGCGTCAAATTAGATTAACGCTGGATCAGGTGATAATTTATAATCGTTACCCTTAAACAAAACGGTTAGAAAGGGCGACGGAAAGATCAAATTTTTGTGTCTTTTTGATTTATAATAAGTATTAGGTTAAAATCAAGCGCTACATTTTAAAGTACCTATTGGTTATACATCCAAAGCGGTGTGATCCAGCGCACCGCGAGGGCCTGGGTCCGCAGCGCGCGCGCAGGCTGCGCGGGCGGCGGGAGGCATGCGGCCTCTAAATCACCAGACAAAGCATCCTCGCATTATTGTTGTTTAAATACTAAGAACCATTATACCACACCTTATTTATCATAATTCCGAGCTGTCAATAATTCAACCCACTGCTGTAAATCGGATTAATCCTTACCAGTATAGTTGCGTATTTTCTTTTCCTTAAGTAGTAATCTCCCGTAAAACTTGAATAATGTCTGTCATTGTAACAGAAAATACGTAATATATTTATTGATTGCGTGAGATGCTTCACGACTTCAAATACTTATGAACTTGTTTAAAGTGGTAAAATTTAATGATTGTAAATAATACATATGAGCACTAACATTTTTAGTATTATTGAGAGGTACATATTAGGTACCCGTGTGGTGTCGGGTTTAGAATAAAACCTCTCCATTTCTTCCATGGATGTCGTAAGAGGCGACTAAGGACATAGGTTAAGGTATAGTACTTTAGGCGACAGGCTAGCAGGCTGTCACTTTTGTACCTCACCTCAAAACCTAAATAATATTATGCTAGAAGTGGCCACTAAACGTGAAATAGTCATCGTTGTGTCTCTGTAGCGTTTTGTGTGCTCTGCCTACCCCGTTTGGGAATATAGGCGTGATTGTCTGTATGTATGTATGTATGTATTAGGTACAAACACATCAAAACAATGGACATTAAAATAGAAATTGTTGTCAATAAATGTCTTTCTTTCTTTCTTTCTAAATTAAGAAATCTTTACGTATGCCTACCTATGTTTTAAATAGCGGCACAAAATAAAGTTTCTAAAACTTCGCCCAAAATTTTGTAATTCAGATGTTTAATACGAACTGATTCGACAATTGCACTTTGTACGTAAAAAATATTAGTGCATTTGCCCTGTAGACAAATATAAATAATTTCCTCTTAATGATGCTCAATATTAAAATGGATGTGGATGCCTTAACTATTAACAATCATAACAGAATAAGTTTAAAGAGATCTTACTTCATAAGCTCCGAATAAAGCATTGATCTTCACAAATCAAGGACTCGATTAATATCACAGGCTCGGTGCTCCGCCATCACACCGCATCTGTTTGATGAAATATTAATAGGGTTGGATTCCTGGAGTGTATCCGCGAGCATAGAGCATAGAGCACACAGTGACCGCGGCTATATTAATCATCGCAGCCCATATTGTTGCATTGTGAACTGATCGATCAGGTCTCGTTCCTATTACGACCGTTTAAGTATTTCTGGTAGATGTAGAAACTAGTTGGAATACGTAGGTAAGATACAAAATAACGGCAAAAATCTCATTGTTTTATATGATGTTGCCATTGAATAATAAAATTAAGTAGTATGTATTTTTTTTAAAATTAATTAATTTATCATCCACAAACTCGTCATTGGATAACTGTTTGTTCAATTGTTGCATATTGCCGGTCAATATATTCAGCGAATAGCATAATTATCAAATTTAGCTTTGTCTAAGTTATACCGACGGCGTGGGTCCGTCGCGGGCCGCAAGAGGAGCAGCGCGCGGCCCTCGCAGGCGCGCGCAGTGACTAATGCGCCGGCGCAGCTATGTTCTCGCGTACGATTATAAACAGAGGTGTAAAATGTTTACAAGGCTAGAGGTGCCGGCCATCTGTCACTGTCCAAACACCGTTCTTAGTGAGAAACAACGAAACGCAACGTTTTTGTGTTCTGCCTGTTCGCATTAATCTCTCGGCTGGCTACTCCGTGTTACATGTTGTCTTCGGCGTAACGGGTTAATCTTTCTCAGTCTGCTATTGGGAATCGCAAAAGATTAAGCGGATAATGATTTAGTCAAAAGACAATAGATGAACTCGTGCCTAAAATTTAATGATATTACAATTCAACACAGCTTATTTACATACATACATATCCTCACGCCTGTATTCCCAAGAGGGGTAGGCAGAGCACATGAATTCAAAAATCCAGTGCCACGTTTAGCAATTTCAGGGTAACCAGATAATTAAACGTGATATTGCAGTGACAGGTTGCTAGCCCATCGCCCACAATACACTAACCCTTTCCCAGAGTCGACTCTTACGACACCCACGGGAAGAAAGGGGGAGGTGCTATTCTAACCCGGCACCACACGGGGAAATATTTACACAGCTTATTTATATGCGACTATTAAGTCCTTCTGTGATTGATGATGAATCATCACTGCAATATATTTCACGGATTAACATAACTCTACAATTAATTCTTATTTCAGTTCCTTAGCCAACAAACACTAAAATCATATTAATTAAAGTGTAACTCATTATAAATTTTATAATTTATAACATAAAATATTTTTATATCACACATCGACTTCATACCTATCTCACACAGTGGATTCCGGATGGATTTTTTATTTCTTATTGTAGCGGTTTTACAATGACCTTTAAGAGGACAATTGATTAGTGAGGTGCTCGTCCACGTATCAACACGGCCAGGGAAAAGGCGGGCTTATTAAAAAATACGCTTCTAAGACCGCGACCGCGGCGTGCACTCATGGAGTTCCGTAGCAGTAGTAATTTAGCTCATCCTTGGTCATCATCGTAACGATTTCCTTCAGGATGGCCACTTTTGATTGCCAGTAGAGCCACGTTAAAACCTCATTTGATCGACTGATGCAGCCAATATTGGCTACGTAAGCACTTACGAATAATACACAAACTGTTGACACAAAATTGTTCTGCATGCTGAGAAGTTAAAATTTTATTTTAAGTAAGATGTGATACACCTAAGCTATCCACTTAATTCAGGTATCCTAAGCTAGGTCTATGTATTAAGCTGCGTATGACTTACGAATAACATTATCTTTAAAAACGTAACCAAGCTTAAAAAGTGGCATTACAAAATAAGTGCAGCTGGAGCTATTTTGACGTCACTCAGAGACTTGGTAATTCATTGGGTAAGATCGATGGTCTACCCGTATGAACATAAGGAGTGCAATAAGGTCAGTTGATGTGAGCGAAGGGTCTCACCAGCACGGACCCCAGGCGCGGCGCGGCGGAGCGCAGCGTCATCGCGCACAAAGCTTCCCGGCCGTCGCGCTGACGCGCGCTCAATAGCTCCACCTCGCCCTTGTTTATTCTATAAACAGCCCAATCCTCGCGCTGCTGACACAATTCCCTGACATTTTGAAGCCTTTTAACATTCTTTAGATTTGATTTTTTTGCTTCATGATGTCTAGCCGGTAGCAAGTCTGACATCACCGGATAACTAAGTTACAACGTTACTCTCAACCGATGCCGAAGGTCGGTCTTAACCCTTTATAAGGCAGCGGGAATATTTTTCCCACCGTAGGTTTCCGTTATTTTTTCGGCAACAAAGCGAGTGATCGGATTTTTCGGAATGTAACAATATAGGTGGGTGTCCTATTAAAAAATATATCTCGGACTTAAGAACGGTTGTCATCTTTTTTTTTAAACTGTGACGGTTACAAACTTTAAAATTAGTGAATTCCAGTATCTGCTGTCAAATCTTTATGCATCTCCAAAATACGCGACTTTCAAATGGAAACTTGCTATTATTTTCATTTAGTAATATGTAATGTACTTACAATCAGTCAAATTTTTGGTGTTGGATTTGGAAGTTTTTTTTTATGGTCTTCTTTTGTGGTGGGAAATATATTCCCTCTGCCCGTGTGGACTGTGGATTTTACCGAGTTGTGGAAGTACTACTGTACTGAAACTAGTATTTATCAGACTCTATGAAAATTCTAAATATCTTAGATAATTATCCCAATAAGTAGCGCTCGTTATTCTGCCTCAATGTTCACCTATTGATCTCCCACCAAGGCCAATACCTCAATGTTACTTGGGCCGAGTAGAGCCACACGGGCAGAGGGAATTTATTTACCACCATGTTTTTTTTATTTTTTTTATTTTTTGTTTTGATTTTCGGATAAACAGTAACAAAACCAATCTGAAAACATATATAGTGTTATTATATCACTTCCAGATGCTTATGCCTTATAAAGGGTTAACCGGACCAAAATTACTTATACATAATTTCAATCCTACAATACGATAGTTTGGTATGCATTACTATGCATACTTATACCTTATGTATAATATGAAAAGAAAGTTCCATGTGTGGTGTCGGGATAGAATAACTCTCAATTTCTTCCGTGGATGTCGTAAAAGGCGACTAAGGACAATAGTTTAGGTATGTTTTAGGCGACAGGCTAGCAACCTGTCACTATTATTTATACCTCTTCCACCTGTTATCAAACCTAAAATTATGCTAGAAGCGGCTGCGGAGCGTTAAATAGTCATAATCATGGTTTTGTCTATGTCGCGTTTCGTATGCTCTGCCTACCCCGTTTGGGAACATAGGGGTGATTGTATTTATGTATGTATGTATGAAGAGAAAGTACAGGGACCTTATAACATCGAAGTTTTAAAAATTATACTGAACTGGTCCTGGAAATCAAACTAAAGCGAATCGTAGAGATTGTGCTAACCAATCAATGGTTGTAGATACAAAAATACGAAATAAGTACAGAAAAGATACTCATAATATGTGGAAGTACAAAGTTTAATTTATCCCTCAAAAGTTTCTGTCCAATATCCATCTTACGAATTCTGTCATAAACATGTTTTTGTCGAAGAATGTAGGTTATTCGAAAATTTAGAGACGTCCGTCACGAATAATGAGGATAAAAGTGAGATTCAAGGGCTCATGACATTACCTTATTATTCATGCTGATAGGCTTATATGATAGTTTCATGTCGAGCTGGTAGGTAGGGCCACACCTCTCGGCTGTTAACCTGTCGAGTGATCGATTCTGCGGCGAAGAAGACATTCGCCAGTCGGGCTTGACGACTGGTGATACATTCCGATCATTAATATCGGTATTGAGCTGGTGGCAGCGCCGCGGGGCTCCGTGCCTCGCTTTAAATAACATATTAGTCTCCAAAGCGACCGCCGCCATATTTCTCGTATATCGAATAAGTTTTTCGGTAAATCGGAACGTAACGAATCGCCCGCCGACGACAGCCGACGGCAGCGACGATTTATCGCGTGCACCCGATTCTACAGTAATCGGATTTGATGTAACGCGATCGGCGACCGGATTCTGCCCCGGCCGGATTATTTACGCACCTATCTACCCGTCCTTACAAATATGCGTATTGCGTTACATATTGATTAGTTTTTCATCCTTTAGTTTACATTATCTGACTCTTTAATTAGTATTGAAGCTTCGTAACATACTTTTTTGTAGGTATAAATGTCTATAATGTTCCTGGAAAATAAAAACCAATTTGAAATGTAGGTAAATAAGTAAAATAATGTTTCTTGCATTTGAAAAGCAATCGCATTTTTTGTAATACGTCTAAAAGCCTTATGAAGTTACGAATATGGTAATGCAACGGGAATTTCCATGCCATAACAAAAACTTCTTGCTTTTGTAGCACATTTTTATTTATGTGACTAGGTATGTAAATTTTACTAGTTCGGCAAATAGTTGACTATTAAGCCGCGTTTTCACTTGTTGCTCAGAACGAACATTTGTTCAAACCTAATGTTTGCTGGTCTGTCAAATGTACGATGATTCACTGTGCTTAAGTATTTCACTAGCATAAATGTTCAACGAATGTTTGTTCCTTCAGAATATTCAATGTACCTAAACCCAGTTTTAATTATTTTACTAAAAGAGAAGTTGGACCTCGTGAATGAAACCGCATAGTTCTGGGGCTGACCCCGGATTACCATTAACAAAGGAGCTCCCATCTAATGGCAATTGCAAGAAGATTGAGTTCTGCCGCCTATACTACATGAAGGACCCGGCAACTCAAGGACGTAGAAACTGCATGGTTAGTTTACTTCAGTTAATTAGGCAGCATCACGTCTTATGGCATCTTGATTTGGAGCAAGGCAGCGGACAAATAAATAATATTCTGCAGAAGAGTCCGATCCGATCTATCTATTACTTTAAGTCCGTAATCCGTATTCAGTGAAAAAATACTTTAAGGAAATTGAGGTTCTTACTGTTCTTCCTGCATCACAATATACAAATGATCTGGGTCATTGTCAAGCATGGCAATTTTTTTCGCCAAAAAATGAAACACGTGATTTATAAAAATCAAAGGTATATTACGACTCT
>BHDV01035720.1:51232-61656 GCA_005406045.1 Adoxophyes honmai
TTTGTGAAAACCCTTCAACAAATTGGCTAAGTAAAAGAAATCTGTGTGGCTAATAAAATATTTTTTTCCGTTAATCCCTAGAAACAGAGTTTATTTATATGTTACAGTAGTTTTTCTTTAAAAACTTAAGGATTTATAGCTTTCTAAAGCTTTTGAAAAACATCAAAATCACCGAATTTTGTTTGCACGCTCTTAAGTATTAATTGTACATTTTTTTATCATGTAAGTAAGTACTAAAAAAAGCCAATATAAAGTCGAAATTAATTGACTCCGTTTATTGAGTTAGCTTTCGTTTCGAGCTTCAATCCAGACTTTTATATCTATTATGGCAAAAATTATTCGCTCAAGAACATACAAGGGTGTAATTTGATATGATTTCGAAATATATTGCTCAATCATCTAAGCGATTTTACGTACCAATTACGTATTTACGTATTTTTATCGCCGACCAATAATTTATTGCCGGAAAAAGTATAATTCGTAATGGATTCTTAAATAAATAGAGTACTTATTCGTTATTTGTGTCTAAACCAAATGAAAACATTTAAACATTCATTAAACGTAAAAAATTGTAACGCACTATTTTCATACGGATTTAATTGATTATAAAAATAAATTAGACAGTTTAAGTAATCTTTAAATAATCTTGGTCCGTCGTATTCAGGTTGTTTTTTTTAATACTTAGTTTATAACTTTCTATCTCAAAATAAAATATTGGAGGACACCGCATAACTTCTGAATTACTGTGATTTAATTATTATTGTGGTTCCGCCACCATTACATAGGTATGTTTATGTACATAATGTTCAACTTGGTAAACAATAGTAGTTACAGGATCAAATTTAGTACAATTTTCTCTATTTATACCAGGATATCGATTATATTATCAAAATCGTGATTCATGGATTTTAGAAAGTGGAGAAAAACTGCGGTGAAAAAGTGTCTGTAGAAGAGTACTAAGTATAGATACTTACAGACTTTACAGTTATGAATTAGGTACATATTATGATCTTTCGCCAGCCAGCAGTTTAATTAACTCAGTAACTTGATAACTACAACATTCTAATTAACACCACTTTTAAGGGGTTTTTTGATGGTTGTGACATTCAAAAATAGTTTCCCCTTTTCTGATTTGTTAATTTGATTTCCTAATATTGAATAGGTACTTAATTAGGTAGGTACTATCTTAAATCGTAATGTGTGAAAAATAACCCGTCTGTATTCCCAAAAACTAGCAGAGCATACGAAACGTCACATAGTAAGAAACATGACTATTTCGCGCTTCGCAGTAATTTCTAGCACAATTTAGTTTAAAACGTACTTAGTTGAAAGAGATATAAATGATATACTCGTAATAATGGTAGGTTGCAAACTTTTCGCCTAAAACATACTTAAACATATCTATTTAGTCGCCTCTTAGGACTGCCACTGTTTGACTGATAATGTTTTTCATTGATTGTTAAAAAAAATAATTCTAAACGTTATTATACTTACCTAACTTAAAAGCTGTTAGTATGTACCTACCTAGTGTTTACGATAGTTATGAACAGTTTACTTAAGCGAATAAAAAGTATTTAACTAAAAATGTTTTAAGACTGTTCAGTTCAACAATTCAGTTTTAGGTTCCAATCCTGCAATTGAACGCTTTTTAAATGGTCACGTTGGGTACCCAAGTAAAAACCTAAAGTGAATCGCATTTAGACGTTGTGGTAACCCTCTAATTATTTTTTATTGCAAGCCTAATTTCAAAGGGTGTCTTTTTGATTAGATTATGAGCTGTAATACTTAACGCCCTGAGAATGTTATACCATATTGTTAAACAAGTAAGAAATAGGAAACAAGAATCCAAAAATATAGGTACTGAAATCAGATTTTTTTCAAACCAACCCTTCTGTAAATATATCTAACGGTTCAATTTGTTACATCTTACGTACCAGTTATACATCGTTTGATATTAATTTAATAGTGTGTTTTTAGAAGAAGAAAAAAACGTTACCTATTAATCACTAAACTTACCTACTACCTACCTACATACGTATTATGTTTTAAATCTAAAGGTAGAGCAAGCAAGTATGTTTGTATAAAATGTTTTATTCTTGTCAACACATAAATCAGTAGGTAGTTTAGGTACTGTCACCAGCATCAACATCTGATACGACTCTCCGCCGTGAAAGATACCTACCTACTAAAGGCGGTGACCGCAAAATTTTATGTTATATTCAGAAAAGACTCCTAATATGTACCAATTACTTACAATGAAACCAATTAAGTACTTAGTTATCTATCTATATATATAAAACTCAAAGGTGACTGACTGACATAGTGATCTATCAACGCGCAGCCCAAACCACTGGACGGATCGGGCTGAAATTTGGCATGCAGGTAGATATTATGACGTAGGCATCCGCTAAGAAAGGAATTCCCGAAATTCCCACGGGAACGGGAATTAGCGGGAAAATCCCGTTGTATGAAAAATCTAAACCGCTTAAGTTAGACGCTTGAAATTTGGCATGCAGGTACCTTAGTAAACTTTGAGATAAGTTGCAACGGGATATTGCGAAATTCCAACGGGAACGGGAATTACCGGTAAAATCCCGTTGTATGAAAAATCAAAAACCGCTTAAGTTAGATGCTTGAAATTTGACATGCAGGTACCTTAGTAAACTTAAAGCTCAGTTGCAACAGGATATTGCGAAATTCCAACGGGAACGGGAATTAGCGGGAAAATCCCGTTGTAAGAAAAATCAAAAACCGCTTAAGTTAGACGCTTGAAATTTGGCATGCAGGTACCTTAGTAAACTTAAAGCTTAGTTGCAAAAGGATATTGCGAAATTTCCACGGGAACGGGAGTTAGCGGGAAAATCCCTTTGTATGGAAAAACTAAACTGCTTAAGTTAGACGCTTGAAATTTGGCATGCAGGTAACATGGAAATAGACGAAAGGGATGGTGAGTGAGTGACATAGGCTACTTTTTGTCTTTTTACGATCCATCACTTCCCTAAAATGAGGGGTGTAAAGTATTTATGGAGCATTCCGCAATTTATCAATGTTTTCTATGTAGCATATGCCTTGAATCTTTTTATCCTATTCCCAAATTGAAAGACATAATATACATATCGTCTACAGCAGCGTATTCAAATAATAATTCTTGAGATCTCTTCTGTGTTATTCCGAACTTTAATGCGAGCGAAGCCGCGGGCAAAAGCTAGTCTAGGTATATTTCCCCTTGGTTATAGTTCGGGGCGCTACGCGTCGTCTACGCGCTACGCCGCGCCGCTTGCGCAGCCTCGGCCCAATAGGCCTATTCTACATCCAAGTCGCATGGAAAATTATGATTCACCACTTTGCTTTGAACTGCACAGGTAAGATTTTATTCAGACATCATCGACTAAGTCTTCTATATGTCAGTATTAGGTAGGTAGATAATAATTTCAGGAATATTAATTGAATGCCTTAACATCAAACGAACTTACGTATACATTTACGATCCAATTACATAGTATATTCATACACACTCAGAAGGTATCTATAAGTTGTTCCTTTGTCATATTCATTACATCTCAACAATCTTGAACTCGTAAATTTATAAATTTCAAAAAGTTTAAGTTAATTAGAAAGTTATGAAATTGGCAGCAATTTCAGAAAGTATGTACCTAGTAGGTATAGTGTAGTAGTGATTGGTAGAACTTTATAAAAATATGAAAAACCTGCTCTTATATTTTTTTGCTAGGTAGTTTAAAATATAATTTCCGGAAACCACGGAAACTAAGTATAACATTTTCAGTTAATAAGTATGAATGGTAATTTATTGATGCTAAAAAATCTTCTTCCACACTTTCAAGCAGCAAGGCAACAAATACGAGTTAAGTAGAGTCGCTTATTTAATGTTACTTGGCAGGTATAAACATTCATTTTTTAACGTAATTGAGCTTACTTGTATGAAAAGGAGTTAGTTGACCTACAGACGTAGGTGTACGCATATGTCTATGTAACTTTTGTGGTTAGGATATATACTTATTAAACGTCCTAATGTTTAACATCAGATTACATCGAGTAGGTTATTATATTAATGTGAATGATAAATGCGGAGTCCTACCTTCATTTCTATCTTGACACCCAACACTTTGCAGTCTATTTATTCAAACGTTCACAAAATGAAACAAAACAAACATCGACGGATGAGCTGAGAGTCGTCATTCAACTTTTTAAGTCATTTCTAAAGCACGAGAATACTCTGGGCCTCAGGTATCCAGTAACGCACAGGGGAGCACTAGTGGTCAGGTGAGCCGAGTGCGCGACCAGCGACCACGCTTCGCGATTGTTTCATGTCGACTGCGCGTGGCGGAGCCGGCGAGGCGGGCCGCGGCGACTCCCTCGCGCGCCGCGGGCCCCCATTGGCCGCGGCGCCCACCCGGGCGTGGTTACAAAAGCACATTTTGTTAACTAGACACAGTAGTCTTCACCTCTTCTATGTAAACGTGTTCGATTACAGTATAAAAAGTTAAGCCCTCGCAAAATTATTGGTACGTGTACGCTTAAAAGCCGTTTTTAAATGGTTTTTGCGTGCGGTATCGCGTTTCAACTACAAAGGCCGCTCGAAACGTATAGACTGTGATATGGATCCTGACATAAATAGGTATATGGGAAAATGCGCCTGGAATAGATAATAGTGATATGAAAGAAGTTACTCGTTCAGTCATAAAATTACCTTTGTTTTATGAGGTAGATACTACCACGCGATCTGATAGGAAATTACCTAGTAGGTACCTACCACCTGCAATAATGAAGATCTACCACCACACCAAGTACCTACTTACTTTAAATCTATTTTACATTCACGTGACATACTTACCTATCTCGAGTGATTTAAAAATCTGCCGTAATACTTGTG
The DNA here is from genome assembly GCA_005406045.1 of Adoxophyes honmai. Lineage (NCBI taxonomy): Eukaryota > Metazoa > Arthropoda > Insecta > Lepidoptera > Tortricidae > Adoxophyes > Adoxophyes honmai. The sequence continues at coordinate 56,124 of BHDV01035720.1, forward strand.
ACTAACGTTAAAAATGACAGCTATTTTTATTTCTTTTGCTCAAAGGTAAAATTACTTCTTGCGACATGAGGCGGGCCAGTCGTACTTATATTTTAATATCTAGCAATAAATAAATCCTCGCGCACATGACATTCTGCACACGATTTTCTTATTTTCACAATTAATTTGAACCGAACCGGGAGTTTATTTCTCATAAAAGCAATAAGATAACAACTTATTTCAATAGCCGTTCTAAATTGCTTGTAATTGTACAAATAAATTACCTGGGTTGAAGATCAGGAAGAAAAATGCAGTATCGAGGTAGGTAGGTAATAGTGCTTCACTGTTCCTTACCTCCATCGACAAGTTTAATCAAAAGAACTCATTGGTGAAACAGAAAAAACCTATTGTGAAATTTTTAGAGCAGGTGAGGCGATAAATGTCTCGCTTGTTCGATACCTTTGTAGGGGTACGCTACACAAAACAATGCAAACCCAGATTTGGTTCGGAGGAATATTTTCTCAGGGGCACAGGAAATTTCTCAATGTTGATACAAAGATTCTCAATGTTGATTTCTCAAAGTTACATGGACAGATTACGGTTCTAAGATTCCAACATGAAACTAACTAACTTTTGACGGCCGGATAGCCCAGCGGTTAGAGAAACTGACTGTGAAGCTTAAGGTCCCGGGTTCGATTCCCGGTCGGGGCAGATGTTTGTATGATGAATACGAATGTTTGCTTTCGAGTCTTGGATGTTTATCTATACTATAAGTATGTTTATCCGTTGTCTAGTACCCATAACACAGGCATTAATTTGCCTACTTTGGGACTAGGTGATTGGTGTAAAAATTGTCCAGTGATATTTATTTATTTTAACTCGGCTCAAATACTCCCAATACTCACATGTACCAAACCGTCTCTCCAAATACTTGAAACTGGAGCACGCGCCGGGTCAAGAGGCGAGAGCCGCCACTCCGGGCTCGTCAACTCCCACGCAGGCTCACACTCGTATCACTCGTATCTAAACAACACATCGAGATATATCCAAACATTATATTTGAACAAAACTTAAATACTTAAGTATTCCATGCTTGAATAATTTAGTTATTATCAATCTTGAATATTATTTAGGTACCTACATTTTTTTTCTGTCCATACAATGTTTAATTTAACGATTAAAGAACTTCCACATTTGTAATAAAATGTACCTAACGGTAATATTTTCAAAGAAGCATCAAGTCATCTTCAAAATCAATCAGCTCATCCAATAACAATCTAGTTAAAATAAAATATATATAGTTTGATTGTCCAGAAGTAATTAACTAAATATAAATTGAAACTTAATTATTTAAATTAATTTAAGCTTTTTGATCTAAATTTTCTCTTTAGTAGGTAATAGAAGTAGGTACCTACAATATCACCCAAGGTGCCGTGCGTGCCGGCAAATTACCTACCTACTCGAGTGGAAAATACATAATTACTTAATCACAGCTACGTATACACATTTAAATATTTAGGTATATACTAGAGATGCAACGGATAGTTGTTTGGCCGGATACCGGATACCGGATATTCGGCCTCACCATCGGCCGGATATCCGGTATCCGGCCGCCGGATATTCGGCCGGCCACACGATACCTACATTTTAGTTTGGCGGCAGGCGCGTCGTGCAGGTTTTAACCTGTTACGTATTGTAGGTTCGCGCGGACCGTTTTCTAGGCAAGAAACGAGTTTTATTAGGTCAGTAAGTACGAAACTATTTCGTATGCAGTACGTACCCAATAATTTTAAACAAAAAAAAACCGACTTCAAATTAGCAGTATTTTGAAAGTATTCTGTTTACTGAATGTAAATTATTGACTTAATCAACAAATTACCGAAAACGCCGTGCATGTCCATATAACATTTGAAGAGTTCCCTCGATTTCTCCAAGATTCCATTATCAGATCCTGATTTCGTTTGTTGATTGATCGTTCACGGGTCTCCGAGATATCGAGTAACATACACAAAAAAAAATTAAGTCGAATTGAGAACCTCCTCCTTTTTTTTGAAGTCGGTTAAAAATGCAGAGAATCGCATTTTTAGTGACCACAATTTTCCGTTACTTAATTATGAATATTTTATTCGATTAAGAATTATCATAAGATACGCTACAATTTGGTTGAATGCTAATACTGATCATAAAATTTCTGAACTACCTACTTACTTCAAATGAGGCTTTTTGATAAGTTTAAATTGTACGTTAAATTAAATGAACTTAATACTTATAAACAAATATTAATAATTTGTTGTAGTTTTCTTGTGTACAAATCAACCTTTTTCAAAGTTAAATACCAAACAGAATCACTATCCGGTATCCGGCCGGATAGTGGGCAACTATCCGGTATCCGGCCGGATAGTAAAATAATGGCCGGATAGGCCGGATACCGGATAGCAACCGGATATCCGTTGCATCTCTAGTATATACGCGTTTCTCGATTTACTTACCTAACTGTTTCTCAAAATAAGTACATCCAAAAAAAAAAAAAAACTAGCCTCCCAAACCATACCTGTTTCCCAAATAGGTATCTATAAATAACTACCTAACTAATCTCAAAATTACCATTCTCGTCACTATCAATCATATCCTAAATAATCCGCTTCTCAAAATAAATGTTGTCCTTTCAAAAAATACACGACGTTTGTCTTGTCCGTTTACCAAAACACGTGTTTCTTCATAATCATACTACTTACCTATGTAGTGATTTCAATTATAATATAGGTATCTACTATACAGGGTGGAAAGTTTCAATGGGCCCGGGAGGGGAACTACTAGTTTTAATATCAGTTCGCTTTGAAATGTATCAATTTTGAAGCGATTTTCGACATCAACTGTCAAATTAAACACGATTTAGATTTTTGGTACGTTAGACCAGCGGTTCCTAACCTTTTTCAGCCGCGGACTCCAAATAAATCAAGCATAATGCCAAGGACCCCTGAGTGAAAAAACAAACATTTTCGTAAAAAAACATTTATTTATTTAAAATAAGCGAAAAAACAGTAATGAGAAGGTTGGTGCTGCTTATTTGCAACTATGTCAGAAACTGTTCCCGCGGCGCGCTTGCGTTGCTCAGTAAGCGTAATAATTACGAGATATTTGGCGTAGTTAATTTATTTATTTTTGTTAATGCTCTAAGTAAGATAGATGCGTATGGGACCGCGGACCCCCAAACATATGCTCGCGGACCCCCAGGGGTCCGCGGACCACAGGTTAGGAAACAATGCGTTAGACAATAGCGCTGCAGTACTAGGCATTGTTAAAAAAACATGTAATAAATATTCAATTTCATGGATATCTCGTACTTATCTAAGTGTAAGACCAAATGTTTGTTAGACAAATTTTATCCTAAACAATAGTCCTACCGATTAGTATAATAAACCAGCATTTTTTTTTTAATTTTTAGTTGGTTCGATTCCCGGTTGAGACAAGCAAAATTTGAAAAATCTTTTAATGCAGTTTTGTTTCTTTCTAAAAATGAAGGAATGTTTCCTTTCAGCAAAATGAGCTAACTAAAAGATTTAGAGTAGTTCCCCTCCAGGGCCCATTGAAACTTTCCACCCTGTATACCTAGGTATAATGAGAAAAGGATATTTTGTTATGGGAGCGCTTATTTTGACACTGTCGATTTAGGAAACTTTTATTTTGGGAACAGGATACCTAGAACATAGCAAACCGTGTCGTTGCGGGTGACAGACGCGACGCGCCGCTGCCGGCGCGGCGCCGGCGCTGCAGCGGTAATGAGTGGGATCAGCCGCGCGGCGCAATCAGCGCCCTTGTTGCCGCCTTGATGACACTCGAGCGGCTTCGCTACTGTAATTTGGGGGGAATTGTGATTTGCGGAGTTCAAAAGATAAATAATGACATAATTTGTACAATCGTTTATAGGTGAGTTGCTTATGGCTGATGTAGAAATTGTTAGAAATTTACCTACCTAGGTACTCATATCAGCTGTTCGTTTTTTCCAGTAATTAACTCCTAGAAATACTCAATCTGCCTAGCTAAGTACCTATAGGAAGGCATTCTTGTCTTATATGTTGCTAAGCTGATTCGCAGTTTATTAAGTAAGTACTTAGTTTCATTTTCTAAGTAGATAAGTATAATTTACCTGTGTGGTGCCGGGTTAGAATAGTACCTCCCCCTTTCTTCCCGTGGGTGTCGTAAGAGGCAACTCTGGGAAAGGGTTAGTGTATTGTGGGCGATGGGCTAGCAACCTGTCACTGCAATATCACGTCAACCATCTGGTTACCCTGAAATTGCTAAATGTGGCACCGAATTTCTGAATTCATGTGCTCTGTCTACCCCTCTTGGGAATACAGGCGTGAAGATATGAAGATATACCCATGTCAAAAAGTCAGTCAGTACTAGTCTGATTCTGGCCTTTTGTGAAATCCAATGGGTTGCTAAACTTTTTCCATATTTTTTGTTAAGTATGTTTTATGTCAGTTACGTAGACTTTAACAGTTGTTCAGTTGCTGTAGGTACGAATCAACTGTACTACGTGCATTGGTCTAGGTATGTATACCGCGAGCTCGCCTCCCTCGCGCGACCACCCCTGCATCCGTGAAGCTATGGACAGAACGCTGGTAATTCACTTATCCTCTGCGTTAGAAATTTCAGCCGAAATGTGAAGATACTCGTTAGGGTGGCTAACGAACACCGAAGACGAATGCGTTCAAGACCGAGAACACGTATTTATATTTGATTAGATTGTGGTCAAGATTTAAACGAAACTACGCAGTAAATTTATTGAGTTTTGCGTATAAATCAACGATGCTCTGACAAGCTAAATTTTGGAATGGATTTTATAATACAAATTAAAAAAGGTTTTTCCCGAAACGGTAAGTCGTGTTTGAAATCTGAGGAAACTAGACTATGCCTAAGAAAAATGACAAGGTAATAGAGTGCTACCGATGGTTCCAAGTTGTGCCATTGTCATAGCCCCAGTAAGAATACCTGGAACTTAATAAAACGAGACCAACATGGTTCCTCAAACCGACAAAGTTGAATCGTAAATATTTGTAACCAAGAGAATACTTTGAATTTTAAATTCAGATTGAGCGTAGCAGCAGCCCTTGTCGTCCCCAGCCGCCCGCGCGCGTCCGGGGCGGCATAATTTCGCTGACGTATCACGGCTCCCGCGCCCGGCAAACCTACGCTGACGTCGGCGCATAGGCGAGCGATCCGTTTAACTGTAATTTGAAACCAGGAATACTTTACTAGACTTTGATTTTTTTGGAGAGTAACGGTTGTAGATTCAAACATAATAAGTTAATAAGTAATTTAACCTCAAATCCGTCTGAGTGTTATTTTTTTATTTACAGCCTGGGCCTGGATTCGGCCAGCACACAAATATAAAATTTAAATAATTTTAAACAAAAAAAAACAGACTTCAATTTAGCTTTATCCTGAAAGGAAACTTCTGTTTATGTACATGGGTCATTGTCAAGCATGGCAATTTTTTTCGCCAAAAAATGAAACACGTGATTTATAAAAATCAAAGGTATATTACGAC
>BHDV01035720.1:64848-108094 GCA_005406045.1 Adoxophyes honmai
AGCCGAATTGAATACCTCCTTTTTTGAAGTCGGTTAAAAAATACAGCCGAATTGAATACCTCCTTTTTTGAAGTCGGTTAAAAAAACAGATAGGTAGCCAATTTTAATTTTATTCCGCTTATGAGCCAAAAATTGTACTTAAAAATTATTAAAAAGCTACTTTAGGTATCTAACGCAGTGAGTAAAATCGTATTTACTCACTACTTATAGATATTGACAGAAAAACACGCTTATGCGAGTAGCTGAGGTGAACTAACCCTTTAAGGTTAATCCATCGCGGACTGAATTACACGAATCCTGTACTTTATTCATGGGGTAGGGTCTTTTAACACGGTGGGCGCGCTTAGGTATCTTTGGCATGCGTCTAAAAACCATAATGTTAACTTTTCCCTGGTCTTTTCGGAGGCGGTTTCGTAAAAAAGACCTACGGCAGAGCACAGCAGCGGGTGGCGGGGGCGGCGGGTGGCAATTACCCGCCTTTCAGTAAAAGCGAGATGCCTATTCCGGAGCTTCCGGTGTCGCGGACACTCTTTTAAAATTTCAAAAGCTTCCGTTTTCATTTTGAATATCTGGTATGAACGGAAATGAACTCTGATTGGCCGGAAAGATCGATTCATTGCATTGAAAGGAACCAAAGGACTTGCATTTTTTTAACTCTATTTGCGTTGATCAGAAGGTAGGCTGGTAATACGGCCGAACCTCAAGTTAACTATGGAACCACGCGTGCTATTTATCTAATATTTAAGACTGATCATTATAATATTAATGTACGGTAACATAGGCAATAGTAAGTAAAAGAAGCACATAATTACCATCCATATTTAGGATGTGAAGTACATTTTAACCGACTTTTAAAGCAGGAGCAGGATATCAATCCGGCCGTTAGTCTTTGGATTACTTTACCAGATCACTTAATTTCTTTTGTCCAGGTTGCTGTAATAATTACGTAGGTAAAAGTTCAGGGCAATACGTAGGTACTACCTACATAGACAGGGTATATCGGGTTGTTTCCTAGTCTACAGTTCAGACTTTTAGGTATGTACTTAAAAAAAGGTAAACAAACCCACACATACCTTACGTGATTTTTGACTTTGTCGGGTTGGCTTTGTTTGTTTACCTTTTTTTAAGTAAGTCTCGACCATAGGTTATAAATTTTAGTGCATAATGAAAAATGGCCAAGCCAAGGTATTTTATCTACGAGTAGCTTAGAGTTTTTGAAATACCTAGGGGGTCGTCGAGTTAGCCAAGCTATAGGTGTGCGAGATTTTTTTGACAGATCTAACCATATTGGTCTAATTTTTTCAAAACATGAAATTAATAGGAATGTTTTAAGTAAGTAGTTACATTTCTTGAAACACGTGCATCATCAATTTATATTTTTTGAGTATCGTCTGTTATACCCGTTATGTAATTAGCATTGTACATAAAATTATGTATGCAACATAATTAGGTCTTTGGACCCTCGTCTTTCACACTCTTCACACAATCATGTTTTAAGGCCCCTCTTTACGCAGCAGTTGCATTAAAAACTATTTCATTTCTTAACACATTTTGGGATAATATTCATATGCTGTTAGATTAGACAGTAGGTAAATCAGATTGCGCAGCGTACAGTATACTGTCATACTCATAAATATCATATGCATGTAGGTATAACTAGTATACTATCTACATTGATTTAATGAAGACACCTGTCTATCGAGTTGCGTTCAAGTAAGATCACTATCTACCCTTAAAATTTTGACACAATAGCTACTAAATAAAAATATCACAATGAAATAAACTGTGGCCTTGTTGTCGTTGAATAGACCCAACCAACTAAGAGTAAAGGAAACTAACAAGATTGTTTTAGTCATTATTTTATTATTATTTATAAGTGTATTTATTTTGGCAACGACATGCCGTTCTTTTGTATTTTATCAGGATACATAATAGATGATGTGATAGACAAAAAAAATATTTTCTAGATGCCACGACCAAATCATATTATACTTAATATTAGTAAGCGCAAATGGTAAATCGTTTACATGTAGTTATAATTGAGTTAATTCCCTTAAATCATTTCACTTTTTCTTCGCACATTAATTGGTAAAGTCGTTCGATTATCAATTGTTGCTGTTTCCATCATCAATATTTGTGTATATTTGCAGTCTATCGCCGTATCAAGGAGGGTGTATCGCTCCCGCGGGCCGGGGGCCGCGAATTAACAATCAGTCCGGGGTTTGTCCGCGCTCATTGATTTGAGACACGCCGCGTGAATCCTGATTAGTGGCCCAGAATGACTCAAAACCAAATTTATTCCGTGCACTATTCGCCGCAGACTGTGGCAAATCTTTACGTATTTATTTGAAAACTGTTTTGTTTAGTATTTTCAGGTAAATACAAGAGAGTAGGTAACACTTATGGGCATAAATGAAAAATCGCTAATAAATCTGATAAAACGAACCAACGTAAAATAAGTTACTGTGTCAATGATTAGATAATATTTTATTATACACTAGGTAACAATATTATATTAGTCATACATTATAGTTCCTAAATAAAAACCTTCTTACTTCGGGAAAACCAATACGCAATTAATAATTATGAATACTTAACCAACTATTTTACCGTAATGAGTAGAAGGTTGCACCTATCTTTCATGATCTAACGCATTAGAATATTCATTCACTTTTGCTGACGATTTGTGTCGTACCAGTCGAGGTCGCGTGCGACATAGACCATAGGTACGGTCAAGGACTTTAATTCATGACCCACCATAGAACCTTTTCAAAGAAAAAATCATTACGATTTCCCTTAATTAATGGGATGTCATTATGACGTTTACTGTGAATTGATTTCATGGTGGCTCATGAATCAAAGTCCTTGACTGTACTTACTTGTCCACTATCCAATTAGATATGTACGTTAGAAAATGACTGGAAGTCAATTAGGTACCTTACTTATTAGACCTCGTGTTGAACCTAAGATATTCCAAACGTTTTAAACAACCAAAATACGTTCATGGTAAAAGTTGTACTAAAACAGTGAAGGAAAGCTCTAACAGCGTGCCTACTGAATACCAACTTGCAGTATTGCAAAAAATGCCGTATCGACATTTGGTGCGTCAAATTGCAGCGTTTGATCAGCCCTTTGTGCGTCTTAAGACTATTAGGACAACGAGATTACGCGGGCAGCGCTCGCGCAGCCGCCCGGACAATGCGATTACTGGCGCCCTCCGACACACACCCCTATTTTTTCTTAACTAAACTGGATTTTTACATTCATTGCCGATGTTCATGTTTTAAATATTTGCGAATCAGTAAAATTAGGCACACTAGTTAAATATTGATCTCTCTTCAGGGCTTACATATGTAGCTACCTGTAGTAAGTACAAGTAAATTATAAAACCTACTGAAAAAGACTCAGTGTAAGAAGTAGATATACTATCCGGAACATCATTAATGAAATTAAATAACTAATTAAAATGGATTAATAATCAACGAGCTTTAATATCATTATTATAAACACACCGAAAGCATCAATGTGTCTTGTCCCATGGGACTTGTTAGTTTGTATTTGCTAGTTCACAGCAATTGTCGGTGTTTATTGTCCCTGATACGGAGTCCTCGGAGACGCGGGGGCCCACGACGCGGGGCGGCGCGCCGGCGGACGCCAACAACTAGGGTTGCCACCTTTTTTTTGAAGAAATATAGTATTTTTTAAAAATCTTGCCAAAATATAGTACTTTTGGAAAATTTTGAAAAAAAAATAGTACACATTTTCATGAGTGCGTTTCGTTCTAAAATTCACAACGCGTCACTACGGGTACGTTCCAATTTAGACAATGTTTATACAAAAAAGTGCAGCAGTGGAGTTAGCCATGAAAATATAGTATTTTTCGTACTATATTATATTTCTATAATATATAGTACAGTTGACCGGAATATAGTACGATACTATATAATATAGTACAGGTGGCAACCCTACCAACAACTGTCTGCGGCTCGGTATTCACTGCGCGGCGCTAGAACGACGCACTAAGCTACAGGCATGTTCTGGATTCTGTATGTATGAATTCCCTGAATCCCCGATTACATTTCATTGAGACATTTTTATTTCAAGTTTTAGATACTTAAAGACTACTAAAAAATGTTAATACTAAGTAGATAGGAGTAGGAGGATAGGGTACAGTCAAGGAAATTGATTACTGTGCCACTTTGTACCTTTTCACAAAAAATGTCACCGTGACATACCATACTTTCAACTAATCAAAGCAATATGAAACTCACTATGAAAAGGTTCAAAGTGGCACAGGTATCAATTTCCTTGACTGTACTCTGAAAACGTTTGAAAATGGGTCGCAGTCGCAGCGAGTCTTTAACATTAGTTTCATAAACACACGTAAGGCTATATGTGTATATGGTTAAAGAACTTTATTTCTCAAAAGAAATTAATACATTTCACTTCATGAGAATATACTTAACTTATTAGCTTATTACTAAATGCATATTTTACTATATACCTATTTATGCAACAAAATACAACGCTAATACAAAAAGCGACCGAGTGCAATTTGCGAATTAGTCACTTTTTATGCACTCATTGACAGTTAAATGATTGCGTCGATAACGAATGCCGAGCGTGCGAACGGTTTCCGTGAGAGCGACGCCGACGCCGCGCCGGCGCGCGCGCGCCCGCCTGACTGCGTCCGAATACCCGGGATTTGCCATCCCTGATTTGTGACTGCTACCTTCACGAAAAATGGACTTTACCTCCCTTGAACAAGGAAAAGCACCCTCTGCGGCGAGCGTCGTCGCTGTCGTCTTTGTGCAATAAAATAAAGTTTGCTCTGTTACAAAATAGGCGGGCGTAACGCTGCATAGCAAATACGGGCCAGAGATTTGACAGCTCAGTGATTTCCCTTTGTACTTTTAGATCACTTTTTAAAGGTAGTACCTAAGTACTTAATAACTGCACGGGATTTTTTCGTACCAAATTATACCTACTCTTTGAATAATTTGGTTCTCAATACGTAAATATAATGAATAATGGCTGGTCGATGTTCTCAGAAATAGTATTTAATTATTTGAAATAGTTGAGTAACATTATTACAAAATTCCAAATCCTAAGATGTGTAAATTATATTTCAAAATCAAAACAAGCGCTCTAACGTTGGTTCCAACTGTTATTCGGAACACGTTTCGTAAGTTTCTGATACTGGAATAAATAGCGGGAAAAATGTTACGGTTGTAGCAGAACCCCGAAGAGACAGGGGCGAGGGCGCGGGCCGGCCGAGGGCGAGATTAGATTACCTGCCCCCGCGGGCTGCAAACACTTCGTTACCGGCGCAAGACGCGTAACGAACTAACTCCAGTCGAGGTCGGTACACTTGTCTAGACTTATAAACTCGACTCGTACAAACAAACACCCGCCTACCGTTTTGGCGAATGACTTCACAATTTTATCGTTTGTTTGGTATACATACACATTTAGAGGTAAAGTTACATAATTCGAGGAAATTTAATGATTTGAAGATCAACCGTCCTCTAAATTATGTGTATGTACTTGCATTGTCACTACAACAACAAATATTAAAAACAAAATAATAATAATAATTAAGGGGGCCTCCTATACAAAAAAGGGTTTTTTTTAGTTTTTGGTACAGAACCGTTCGAGCGCGAGTCCGACTCGCATTAAGTCGGTTTTTATATGTGTGGATACGGAAATACTAACTAAACGTTTGTTGTAATGCTATGTTACCTACCTACTTAAATGTCACTGTTACTAAACTTAAAAACGACATTACGTATTTAATTCAGACCATGTCTATAAGTGTTAGTTTACAGTTACCTTAACGTATAGTAAGTGTTAGTTTAGTTCTGTTTAGACTTATAAAATATAAATCAAAATAATCTATACAACAATCATTAAACTTAAAAATAAAACTAAGTAAACCTATAAATAGAAAATTCCCCGAGATCATCGTCGCTGCTGCTACTTAAAATTATACTTAAGGCGAGGTATTCCAAGGGAGACGGAATTGAAGGTTGCAAGATCTAATGTTTACATACTTTCTGCTAAATGACAGTCTTAAAAAAATATATGTTAAACGTAAAGATATTGCCTAAGGAACGTGCTAATTGGTTACACGATAGGATGTACTTTCCTCGATCATATAAATTCTCGAACACAGGCAAAAATAAAAACTAAAACCCATTATTTGGTGTTTATTCTTTTTAATTTCTACATAATTTTTATATGGAAATATTTATCTTTAAGTACTACAGAGAATCTGCTAAATTATAGTTTTCAATCGATGTTGTTTATTTTTTAAATTCATATTTATTCTAAAACTTGACCGCGTGCCCAACGTATTGACAACCTGCCGCGTCGCCCGCTACCCCGCCTTCGCCTTCTTTTGCGCGAGAGGGGCGCGGGGTACAAATCTAGTAGAACCTCGCCTTAATTGTTATAAATCTAATATGTATATTTCTGCATGCTTATGATTATGACTGTGTAAAAGTGATCCCATCATTACTTTATCCGTTGAGTAACGATAGATATTCATTCGGCGTGAAGTGAAATATATCAAAACAGTTAAAATCCCCCGTGTGGTGCCGGGTTAGAATAGCACCTCCCCCTTTCTTCCCGTGGGTGTCGTAAGAGTCGACTCTGGGAAAGGGTTAGTGTATTGTGGGCGATGGGCTAGCAACCTGTCACTGCGATATCACGTTTAACCATCTGGTTACCCTGAAATTGCTAAAGGTGGCACTGGATTTTTTTAATTCATGTGCTCTGCCTACCCCTCTTGGGAATACAGGCGTGAGAATATGTATGTATGTATGTAGTTAAAATCCCACTAATTCTTTTTTTTCTTTTTTTTACTCAAAACAATAACACAGCATGACAGTGTAATGTAAACCATAGCACTGTGAAATGCATAACAAACAAACACGATTAACTGCAATTAGTTAACCGGTGGTTTCTTAGCAGACCACGTAGTAGGGAATGCAATCCCGATCCCGCGAGATCTCGTGTAATTTTTCGGCATCAATCCCGACGCATCATATGACGAGATCCCGTTCGAGATTGACGGGATTGGGCGGCAATAGTCAGCTACGCTACACACGTCCACTAGGCGTACAAAATAAATCGCTTCAAGAGGAATTAGAAGAAACTCTACGAGCTTTAGACAAATTAGAGTCTATCATAAAAAAAGAAATGGGTTTATTTGAGTGTGGAGGAACAAGGGGGCAATTTTTGCAGTTTGCATATAATTGCTTCGCCACGCTGTTGCCAACCAGTATTGAGTCGGAGAGGGCATTTTCAGCAGTGGGGTTCATTGCAACGGACATTAGATGTCATTTAGCAGATGACACTATTAATACCCTTTGTTTTATAAGGAGTTATTTGGGTCAATCAACTATTTTGTGTCCCTGGTTGCCATGGTTACGTCTCCTGACTAACCAAGTAAAATTGTGATTTTCTAGAGTATAATCCGCTATCAGTTAAGATTCTTTTTACAGTTGTACGCATTTCTTTATGGCGCATCTCCAGAGAATAGAACGGGACCTAAATTACAACCTTTTTCTAAGCAACTCTATCACAGTTGTCCCCTGACTTACGGGACAGAATAACAACACAAAATAGTTGATTGGCCCATTTTCAAAATCACTCGTAGCGTAGGTAAAACTTACTTCCTAATTCTCTTGAAATATGCTTATTGTTTTGATTACCTAATTTACCTACATTAATTTCCTTAAAACCTGATAATTATTTAGTTGGTAAGATTAAAGAATAAAGGTCTTTATTTTCTTTCCAGTAATATGTTATTGCAGTTAACTTCACTATCACAAACAATAAGCAGTTATTAGCTTTTCAGTCATCCGAATTTAACATTTTTTTTTATACTAGACGAGATCTCGAAAATTCCGAGATCTCGCGGGATTGACATTTCTAATCCCGCGGGATCTCGAATTTGCAATCTCGAGTCGAGATTGCATTCCCTACCACGTAGTTATTGAATAAACTTACAAATGACGCTATGCTCCTTCAAATATTTGAGAATAAAAATTAATTTGGTTAATCTTGTCTCGTCTCGAGTCTTGAGTCTAAAGTCCCGGGACTCGAGACCACTAAAATTATGAAAAGTCCCGGGACTTAGAGACCCGAGACTTCCCGGGACCCAAACCCTAGTCGTACCTACATCTGAGAGGAGCCTTATTATTCCTACATAATACCTATACATTTAAAAATAGAGCGGGATAGACTACGTACCTGTCACTTTCTGAAGTATCTATTTAGACAGTGACAGGTAGTCTATCTCGCGCGCAACTCTACTCGTACTCTGTTGTGCCAAGTCGCCAGGTACAGTGGCGTACCTAGGCAGGCAAAAGCACAATAATAAATAAAATAATTTTGAACCATTGCGGCCGCCCCTCGGGCAGGCTAAACTGAATAAATTTGAATAACACGGGCCGTAATGAGGCGCCACCGGCGGGCTGATGAGCGGATCGAACCCTCGCCCAGATGAACAATTGTCATTCATTCAGCCATAAATGTATTTGTCTAATCCTTTGACATATTCTTTGTAGTGCAAATTGTCGGGGTTGGTTCATTAGCTGACGGTAAAATATACAGTAAATACAAATTCCGTATCTCTATTTACCAATGCTACAAAGTAGTACTACGTACAAATCATGCGGGTAATCGACTACATAACGACGAATTACGTGACGCTATTGACCTGTAAGCACTTATTTCTATATTTGGGTCCCCTGACAAGTATCAAGGATAATGATCCCTACTTATCAGAACAGTTTACTATTTTTCTGTCTAATTTTTTTCACTGAGCATTTGTGAAAGCTTGCAGAATTTTGCCTAAGTACCTATTTGCGAAACAAAGGGTATTTGTAAATCTATTTTTCTAAGTAGGTACTATTTATCTTTATAAACGGCAATTACAATAAGTCGTTAATTAAATGCGGTCAGTTGTTCCAAAATACGTCAATCAACGAACGTTGCCTTTACGTAGATTGTCCGCCGACCGCAGCCACCTACCTAGTCAGGCCAGCTGCCGCTCGCCGAATGCGGCCGACTACCGTGTTCCTTAAACTGTTGCGGTCGCCGCATGCGTCATGCTACGAACTACTAGATACATGTAATATTGCAATATTGCCACTTATTTTTGTTACATAAAGGTCCTTTTTAGGATTTTTGGTCTTAAGCTGGATATAGAAGGTCGCAGCACAGGAAGCTGCCCGCCACAGCCGAAATAATTTCCAAGCTTGTCAGTGTTAGCCCAAAGCGTGTTTACACATGGCTCGATTTATTCGTTCGCCGTCGTAAATAACGACGCTCGCCAGCGCGGACAGATATATGGAGCCCCATATTTATTGCTATCTGTTCGCGTGCTGTACCGACAGCAGCAGTCGCGCCTGGAATCTGAAACTTGACCACGCCACCACGCTGTAGATAAATGTAACGGAAGATTTTAGTTGGGTCAAATTGATGCAAGACAAGTTGTAGGTACATACATACATACATACAATCACACCTGTGTTCCCAAACGTGGTAGGTAGAGCATACAAAACGTGACATAGACAAAACCATGATCTTGACTATTTCGCGCTTCCCAGCCACTTCTAGCATAATTATCTACTGAACAAATCGTAACGGTTTAATTTAAAGGCAAAGGGGAACAATGCACTTATTTCAGGAAACAATAGACTTATTAGGATTTAACTATGGTCCATTCAGGATAACATATTAGGCTTTTAACGCACAAGATTAGGATTTTTCTCAGAGATCCAAAGGTAAAACTGGAAATCATTATTGCAATAACACTTAAAGTCTGATATCGAATTAGAGATCAAAAATGTAAACAAACGTGTTGCCATTGCTTTATTGTTATTAATCAAAAAACTAAAAGTAGTTAAAAAATTAATACAATTAGAACAATTATATCAATTAGTAACAAAAAAGATTGACTACATCTGGAATGTCACTTTGATATTGGCTGTTGTTTGTTTACATTTTTGATCTCTAATTCGATCTCACAGTATATCACTGTTTATTATAATTATTATAAAACAAATGGTTTCACCATTTGCGGTGACGCCTTGCGTATACTAAATAATGTGTGACGATTTGACCGTGAAAAGTCTAATGTTATCCTGAATGAACCATAGGTACATGTACATAATTAAGTTAGCCTTTTGTATAACAAGGAGAGTTAAGACAGTTATCACTATTCTACCTGCAAGTTTACCTACTTGCTAGTTAACAGCAGTTTCGTAAATTAATACCGAGATATACTTCCAGAAGCGTATTAGCAATATTATCTAATAATATTGTTTTATCGTGAAAGAGTGTCTTAACCCTTCGTATAAGCGTGCTCCTTTGCAATACTTTAACAATCGGGCCGACTCGTACGCGTTGCGGCGCTGTCGGTACCGTGACCAAGGGACAAGGCGAGCCTACACACACCGTTTCTGAATGAGTGTTTTTTTTCGCGCAGCAGCAGCGTCAGACCGCATTAAACCACTTCATTGTAATACTTAGATATTTAGTAGTTGTGGTACGAATAAATTTTGTATGTTATAATGAAAGCAGATTTTTTTCTCCATATCCGACAACATTTTAAGCTCTTATCAACAACGCTCGGCCGGCTGAGTTACGAGCGCTCGGAGTGCAGGCGAGACGAGGCCAGTTTTTGCCATATTCTCATAATCAAATTTTGATTTACTGCCGAGCGAGTTATTAAAATCCTTTTAGTTGTGCCCCGGGTTCGGCTCGGGACGGCTATTTTCGGAGAATCAATATGTTCTGCCTCTGTGTCACAATGTAAAGCAATATTATTAAAATCTACGTGGGTAATTTGATTAAAGACATTAGAGATATTATGTATTTAATGCAAATTTTGAGATCAAGAATGAAAAGAATTTGTCCTATTTAAATCAAATTCAGCAAGTACTACCTATCGTGTTTTAACTATCAAAGAGCATGAAAATATTGGACTCGAGAAATCTATACAGACAAGAGTGCAGATGAGAAGAAATTCCGTTACTTTCCCTGTGTTCCGGTAAATTATTGGGTAGGTACTTTGATTTGAAAACATTATTTCGATATACCTATCACTATTTTTTATTCTGGGTTTTACACAGAATCATATACATACATATACATATTCTCACGCCTGTATTCCCATGAGGGGTAGGCAGATCACATGAATTCAAAAAATCCAGTGCCACGTTTAGCAAATTCAGGGTAACCAGATGGTTAAACGTGAAATTCACACAGAATCCATTTAAGATTTTAGAATATTAAGTATCGTTTCGCCTATGCCTAACTAGGAACATTTTTATTTATTCTTAGTAGTCCGTACCTCAAGAAAAAAGGAACCCTTAACTTAAGGCTTAAAGTTTTTCTGTTTGTCCTTCAAGACAACATCAAGACCGTCTCATTAACACAGAGATACCAAATAGATACTAAGGTCTGCAATTCCATATAATATAACCGTGAATACTTCAAACCTCTACGTGTAACCGTTTATGTCACTTAATTTCCCATACATATTTAAAGGGGTCTAAAACCTTCACTTGCTTCCCGATCACCTAAAATTATTAAATTTGGCATGAAGCATTGTCGTTTAAGGTACTTGACCTACATAAAGTAGATTTTACATGCATCGCGAAAAATACTTTAATTTGCGTTTACGAACTTAGTGCTGTAGTTGGTGTCATATCAAATATCGATGTGGGTGGTTGTCATCTCAGTTATCAAACTCACTGGGCCATCCATAACGAACATCATAATGTAGGTAGGTACTAAGTTCTTAAGATAGAGTCTGGCTAACGTGACTCTGACCTGAGAAAACGCGGCAAATTTAAAAAATCTTTATATGGTATTACTAACTATAGTAGGAGAAAACTGTTTTGGTACTTGACAATTTTTTATAGGACTTGATTAGTTTTCAAACTAAATGATATAACTATCTATTTATACAGATGAATTTGAAGATGATTTTGATTATGACTCATGAATAATTGGATTTATTACTTTATAAATTTGTTTTAATACAAAATACATTAGGTGTATTAATTTATTATTGACTACTAAGTACTGTAGAGCTACGGGGGTTTAGTTAATAGGTAACTTTATAAATAAAAACTGTTCTTGAGAATATTCTGATTTATTTCGATAGTTTTCTATATACTGACAAATCTATTCTGTTTTTCTGAGTGACATCTTAATATTCTTCTTTTTAATGTATTCCAAATTTACATAATTATATAAAACCTATTCTACATCCCTCCTCCCTACAAATGGAGGGGGATCCTACTCTACCCTATAGCCCTACCTATCGACGGGCATGAACATTACACAGCCAGCCTTTACTAGAGGCTAATCACACACATCTCTATGATTTTAACTATAGAAAAACCGTCGCAAAAACAATAGTTATGAATGCAATCTAATCTGAAACAATTTTCAATACAATATTATTTAAGAAAATATTTAAAAAATGTACAATGTTGAAGTTTAAAAATCCTTATCTCGACTGCTATTCAAACTTATTTCTATCAAGTTTCTTGAGCGTGGCCTCGACCTTGAACACCAATCCAGTGTTCACCAGGCTGCCCTCATGCCAGTCTCCCAGCTGCCTCGATGCTCACCATGAACTTTGACACAGGAAAATAAAATTTTGTTTATACATAATCAACATGCTAATATGCAATGAGTATATACGTTTCAGATTTAAATTTCATTGTATAAATATATTTTCCTTTGAATGCAAACTGTTCTTGTTCAATTGGAGGCATGAGCAACAACCATAAATGCATAAAGGTTAACATATTTATTAATGAATAAAAATAAAATAAGGTTTAAATACCAATTTTGATTTCTCTTCCTCCTCTTCAGGATAATAGGCGTCTGCCTCTCATAATCACTGCCTGCATTCGCTGGAACCTCTGCTCCATAAAATCTTATCCATATCATCTTCTGCAAAACAAGGTGTAAAATGGATATAAATGAAGGTCCTCAACAATTTGACACATCCAAAACAGTGAACTCTTTTTTTGACCAATCACTAATATAACTAGACAAGAAATATTTTTTATCTTTGAGTACATCTTTCCGAAACTAAGCAAATAAATGATTATAACTCTAAATTGATGCAAAACATACCCGTTAGTGAAGATATTTATTTTAAGAATTAACATAGTCTGAGTTTCTATCAAAGATTTCTTCTCCAAATTTTAAGACTTCTTATTAGTGTTTCGACGGTCTTTTTAATATCGCAGAGTCCTTGAATATCTTCAAGATTTTCTATAAGCAAGAAATAGTATTATAATATAGTAAATACAACATCATTTAATAATCCATAGAGGATACATGCAAAAAAATATCAAGATTAAAGGTCATACTAACCTAAAAAATCTGAGATCGTAAGTAAACATTGTTCTTTTTCTTGGAAAACAATTTCTTTCTCCTCTTGTTTTTGTCTAAACTTACTAATCATCGTATTTAGCAATTTTCTCACGTTACTTTCCAATGTTTTACCCATAATAAAGCAATTTATTAAAATTAAATATAAATCGTAGCACAACACTGACACAACGTTTGACGTAATGAGACGTATCTTTGGCAGATTAATAATGTTGCCATATAGAACTTTTTAGAAAAATCCCAAGTCGCAGACTCGTTAGTTCTACTCTATGATATTGGAAGGTTCTCTCGCGGTGATTGTTTCCTGTCAACTTTATTAACTAGATTTTGATTATTGTTTTCAGTTACCACGTTAAGTTTCACCGCTGCAAAGTGACTCAAAGATGTAGTACCTAGGTAAATATGTATAGGTAATGTAAAAAAACTTAAGTAAGTCAGCTATTGTATGTAGTTATGTACAGTTTGCAATGAACGACGCAAAAATTCCGAAAACAATTACTTCAAATTGAGAACTATTTATACCGTATTGTGACAGTCGCGTCAATCATAAGTGGATAGGAATAATCAAACTTGAAAGATAAGCAAATAATGAGTATGCAAACTATACGACAAATTTCAAATTTTGAATGTAGAATGTCTATTCGTACACGTTACTCACACATACAACAGGTGACTTAGCTAAGTTTTTCACCTAATATACAAACATATCTACCTGTTATGTAAAACTGACGTTCCGAAGATCTAAAATTTGACATCGTGCGAATTTATATTCTGCGAATTTAAATAGGTATGAAAGGTATCTGACATTAAACTAATCTGGCGTTTTTGAATCTGATACAAAGCCCCGATATGAAAGTGTTAACGTTAGAACTGACAAAAAGACATGTTACAAATACCTATCTATCTGCAGCCCTTCGAACTCGAATGGATTACTTAAAGTTAGTAATTTTCGGATTAATCTCGACTTAGTTCGTCGAAGTCAGAGCCGTTGAAGAATGCTCCGATTTAAAAATCGAGAGTGATCCCTAGGTAATTTGAGGGAATCTCAAACGAGTGCCCCTGCTCTTGACGCAGCGCAGTCGATCAATAACCTCTAGTTGTAGCTTTTTTTCGAAGGCTGTATATTTATGTATAACTAGCTTTCCGCCCGCGACTTCGTTCGCGTAATTTTCGGATTTTGGGGTCGAAACCTCTGAGCCTATTCATTACAAACAAACAAAGTTTTCCTCTTCATAATATTAGTGTACTTAGATGTAGATATCTAAACCCAAATATTTTACGGAATCCTCTTTTTTTCAAAATAAAATTTAGCCTATGTTACTCGTGGATAATGTGGCTTTCGAATGGTGCAAGAATGAAAACAGTCCAGTAGTTTCTGAGCCTATTCATTACAACCAAACAAACAAACATACAAACAAACAAAGTTTTCCTCTTTATAATATTAGTGTAGATATAGTAGCCCGTATAATTATAGTAGTTATAATAGCTCGTTTTCCTCTGTTAGGTAAGTATCTGAGATGAGATGTTGTAATCAATATAAACTATCGCTATCCTGACAACGAGCACTATGTTTTATCTACCTATGTCAAATCTTCAATCGTACAACAATCTCTTTATGTAGTAAATCAAACAGACCTATACTTAGGGCGTTTGTGCACTACCATGAATTTTCAGGTCCGGCGGTCCGGAGATTCCGGGTCCGGAATGGCATGAAAAAACCGGATGATAAGCTTGTGCACTTGTCCGTAATTTTACTGGCCGGCGTGTCGGCCACAGACTTATATCGACATAGATACCTCGAGTTTCTTTATTTTTTTATGAAAACCAAAACTAAGTGTGCCCCTTTTTCTTTACCTACTGTAACGTCACGTGAGCGCTATAGTGATGGGGATTGCCAGTCCGAGTGAAACCGATTCAAAAGTAACACCGCCTTATTCAAAAGTCTGTGGTGTCGGCTCTTTTAAAAGGATGCCGCCGCAATTCCGCGAACCGAACGAAGCCGCGGCGAATAGACACAGATTAATACTTGTACAGATACAGACGCGATTCTTCAACATGAATGATTTGTCTTACATCTATTCTATAGGTATTTATTAATATCATAAAGCTGAAGAGTTTCTTTCTTCGATTGATTGTTTGTTTGATTGAATGCGCTAATCTCTGGAACCGGTGATCTGATTTGAAAAGTTCTTTGAGTGTTGGATTACTTACCGGGATGGTTATACTAGACTTACAAAAATATAGCATCCTAAGTAAAAGTTCAATAATGTTACCGAAGGTGTAAAAAAAAAACTTACTTACCCGAAAAAATCATTTCACCGCGTGCGCTACGAAAACATAAAAAAGTAATTTCAAATCTCTTCGTACCTAATACCTAAGTGCAATAAGTACAGTAGGTACCTAAGTAATTATTTTAAACCCATATAATCAATATTATTATGTATTATGTTTACTAGAGTAAATTATTATGATATCTACTACCTATCCTTACCATTATCCAATAACAATATTACTTACGTGATCAGCATAATGTATTCGTTTCCATTCTAAGCACTCCGAAATGACAAACACATAGACAGACAGACATATAGACATACACAGACACAGGCACACGCAGACATACACACAAAGCAATTATAGAACTACTTATATCAAAACCAATTATAGAACTGTTACTCTCTGAACTGCTACCTACTCTGTAAAACGACGCCAGTCAATGAATAAACCGGTCCGGAATGGGCAAAAGTAAAAAGCCGGTCCGGAAAATTAAGTGTAGTGCACAAGCTACTATAGACATTACATGGCCGGCCAAATCGGACCTTAAAAACCAGGACTGCCGGATCTGAAAATTCATGGTAGTGCACAAGCGCCCTTACTCCCTAAATCTCCTAAAATACGTAACCCACCTGACAGTAAAACGAAAAATCATTTTGTGTAGATTTCTGTTGAAGACCCGCCAACGCGTATGGTGGATAAATCGCATTTACCGGCGTGTCAGATCGCGATCGAGCTAAATCACACTTATTGGTAACGAAGCGTGGCGGCGCGTGCGCCGACCGCCATCCAGCCCTGCGCCCTGGGAGGGGCAATGCACGGCAACTTATTTGCAAAAATCCTTTGGATATGAAACTAGGAATCTGCGACGAGATGTGGGCTAAGCGCAAAACTTAAGAGCTCGGTAAGAATAGATAAACTTAGAACGTGGCGCCCCGTGTGGTGTCGATCAGGCTAAGAAAAGCACCTCTCTATTTATTCCGTTGATGTCGTAAGAGGCGACAAGGAATATGGTTTAGGTAGGTTCATATATTTTTAATCCTATTATTGTGATAAAACTTGGCCATGTTTTTGTAACATATAATATGTATCGTAATTTTGTCATGCCTATCCTATTTGTAAGCACAAGTGATTGAGACATTCTAGTGAATGAGGCACAAAATAGGTACCTCCACCAATAAGTCCTTAGTCGCCTCTTATGACATTCACGGAAGGCCTGGAGAGATGTAATTCTAAACACGGAACGACATGGTTATATTCTATTATGTAACTGATTTAATTAGTAGTAGGTACCTAATTTAGGAAATAGTTGTACACATTACAGAATACCTAAGTACTAATGGCATGATATGACATGACATGATGCATTATAGCCGTGGTAGCCCAGCGATTCGACCTGTGGCCTCTCAAGCAGAGGGTCGTGGGTTCAAACCCCGGGCTCGCACCTCTGGATTTTTCGGAATTTATGTGCGATATCGAATTTGATATTTACCACGAGCTATTCGGTGAAGGAAAACATCGTGAGGAAACCTGCATACAACGACGAAGCAATTCAATGTTGTGTGTGAAGTTCCCAATCCGCACTGGGCTCGCGTGGGAAATATTACCCAAGCCCTCTCATACCGAGAGGAGGCCTGTGCCCTGCAGTGGGACGTAT
Source organism: Adoxophyes honmai (assembly GCA_005406045.1). Classification (NCBI taxonomy): domain Eukaryota; kingdom Metazoa; phylum Arthropoda; class Insecta; order Lepidoptera; family Tortricidae; genus Adoxophyes; species Adoxophyes honmai. Next base: position 82,214 of record BHDV01035720.1, read on the forward strand.
ATAGGCTGGATGATGATGATGAAGTACTAATAGCTGTTCTTATGTTTAAATCAATCGTTACAATGACTGACAATACCTACTTGTACATTTTTGATTCGTCGCCACACAAGCCCGGCAGCGAGGGGCGCAAAGCTTCATTATAGAATTAAAACTGTGTAATCATCCGCTAGGCCCTCGAAAGCTCGACATGGCATTTTTCTTCACCCTTGCGGTCCTTTCACAAGACAAAGGTTAGGTCACTACATATTCTTAGTCTCTTTTTGTTTAAGTAGGTACGGTCATTTAAACAATCGGACGAAACGTTTTGATTGAGCAATACATATAACAACGGTTCACACAAATCACAATAATTTTAACGACAGACGAGAAGCATATGCAAACCTAAACACACAACTAGCACAGTGTTGAAGTGCATAACGTCTAGGCGCATTTCTTTGTGTAAAGTATAATTATTAATTAAGTAAATTATGTACTTAAAGTATGCTTAAAGTTTGGACGTTTGACGCGATTTAAGTTGAAAGCTAGTGGTTAGCTTCCTTTCCCAGGGGTGAGCGCAGGCAAGTGGCGCGGGCAACAGTCACAGTAACAAGTCGATTGGGCTGCGGAGTGCGGTGCGCCCGCGCCGGGAATTAGCGTCCGCCGCGCGGTAATGATCCCCCGCCGCGGCGCACTGCAGCCCGAGCCTGGACCGCTATCATTTACACTTTAGGTCAGAATCAGAGAGTCGCTTTTCAAGTTTTCACTCCGTTCGGTAGAACAAGACACACTGTCAGTAAAAACGAATAACGCAAGAAAGACGTGTCACTATCTAAACCTAATTGAAATGTAAAAGAGGAAACCAAATTAAATAATTCGAGGCACGCTCTCCAGTAGCTCCCGAATCTAACGGGGCGTGCATAATACATTTAAAAACGTAGGCGTGGCGTGAGCCCAGGAAGGAAGCGATCGAGTATTGTGTCACAGCGGCTCATTGTTGACACGTGCCGGCATTGTCTCGCGCCGGCGCCGCGCGCGCGCCGCCCTTTGACGATTGCCAAATTACAGCTCATACCTAATTGTTGCGTAATCAGCTTAGTATCCCCTATTATTGAGCTCTGATATTTAACTATAGCAAAAACCATTTCATTTTATTCCGCTTGCTTCTTTGTGGAGTGTCTACTTCCCCAGGGTATATTTTACTTACCTCTTGTGACATCCAAGGAAGAAATGGAGAGGTGTTATTCTAATCTTGATAACATTCGGGTCAGTTTAACGCAGTAAGGTTGCCTGGGAAGGTCCACAGTGTTTTATGAAAAAACCCGCGCGCGTGCAAGTAGTCGCTTAAATCTGAAACTTGACAGTTATTAAGTTATTATTATTACAATATCGCAGACAACTTCACTACCTACGAACGCGAATGTTAATTTGTACTAAGTATTATCTATTCTGTGATTTGGATTAGCATTATAGTTTTTTTTGATGCAAGTGCAAAAAATTAGTTAAGGTATTGTAGGTTACACAGTAAATAACATTGACGTTGTTTAATAGAAACGCGACCGTTAGGTCGATTGTCCCGAAAAGGACAGTTGATTGACGTCATCGTGAAACACGATTGCTCTGACAAGAGCAGTTGTTTATCTTCTCTCTTCGAGTCTTCATCTCAAGCACAGCGAAGTAATTCAACGCCGACTCGCCGGATTCTACGCCTTGCCCGGAGCACGACGATACGTGTTGTCTCTTCGGCTGCCGCCAGCGGAAAAGATCGCGAATTCCGCGCGACCTCTATTTATAGTATTGCGCAAGAGCCGGGCCACTACAGATGTCGCGAGCGGGCTGCGCGCGCATCTTCGAGTCCCCTCCCGCGCACCGCTAGAGCGAGAGCAACTTATTTATCTTTTTATCTCTTTCTTATTTACTAGTTGTGCACTGTTAGTTTTAGTATAAATATAAGGTTTTTTTACAATAAAAGAATTCCAATTCTACTACTGACGACGTCATTTTCTCTACAACAACAACGAGTTTTATTCAAGACCTTCTGATACTTCTGAGTACTACTACTCACATTCTCTTAGGATAATCTTCCCTAAGTGGAAACTATCCTAAAGTATTAAACGAGGCGAGAGTCAGTTAACACACGACGAGTAATATAAGTGTGGAAAATTTTCAAAACCTTTCCACGGATATTTGACAGCTGTAGGTACTATACTTTTTCAGGATGATTAGCGCAGACTAAGGGCAAAATGCCATATTCAGCCAACAAAAGCGAATGAATTTGATGAAATAGCTATACAACTTTTTTGATTCTATGTGTAGGTAAGACTTTTGGAGCATCAGTAAGTAAAGTAAGTACCTTAATTTAAAAAACCGGCCAAGTGCGAGTCGGACTTGTCGGACGGACGAAGGGTTCCGTACCAAAAACTGCAAAAAATCAGGTTTTTTGTATGGAAGACCCCCTTAAATACTAATGTTATTTTAATTTAATTATTTCCTATTAAAGTAGATATTTAATTTAATATTCTGTGAGCATTTCAAGTTCAAGTACCTAACAGTTATTTAAATAGAGCCAAAACAGCAAAAAAACACGTTTTTTCTATGGGAGCCCCCCTTAATTATTATTATTATTTTGATTTTAGTACTTGTTGTTATAGCGGCAACAGAAATACATCATCTGTGAAAATTTCAACTCTCTAGCTCTCACGGTTCGTGAGATACAGCCTGGTGACAGACGGACAGACAGCGAAGTCTCAGTAATAGGGTCCCGTTTTTACCCTTTGGGTACGGATCCCTAAAAAAACATGTTTTTTTATTATTCCATCCCGTTTCCTCGCTTTGCCATTGCCACAATTGTTTGTTCAGTTATAGTTACATTTTACAAATATTGTCTAACGCACCAAAAATCAACATCTTTTTTTAATTTGACACTTGAAATATAAAATCGCTTTGAAATTGAAACATTTCAATTTCATTTTAAAGGTCGTCAGATAAAGTCCAAAGAGTAGGTACCTACCTAAGTGCATACTTTGCATGATTATCTTAGCCACATTCTGCTTGTTTTATTTAATAGAATAACACTTTTTTTTCAATAACACGGGTTATACCGTTTATCAATAAGGTACTAAGTTTATTCGAAAAGGGTAGGTGTGTCGAGCTGAGTTCAAACTGTTCTTAGAATCAAAATTTTTGAGACTTATGTTAATGATTATAAAAGTTCGAAACAAGATTCTACAATTATTTTAGTTCAAATCATCTGTTAATACGTAATCGGCTGACATCTCGAGATATGCGACTTTACTGCTTGTGCCTTGTCTTTAAAGGTGCTTGTGTAAACATATTACATACTACCTAAGTATCAGAACTTTCAGAGTCCCGACTCCTAGTAATGTTTAATTTCGTCACACAGGTGATAGAATATCCTTCTACGACGAGGTTTATTCCTAGGCTTTAAATCTGTTGAAGCTCGATGTCAGCATACGGCCCCGTTAGTACAAAATGACTGGAAGCTGGGGGCGTGGTGGCTCCCGCGCGGCCCGCCGGGGTATTTGCATAGCTAACGAGGCCCCGCGCCCGGCGCCCCTGCAACCTGGGACCTCCACCGTGCTTCCAAATACGTTTACTTATTCATACTAGGTATATCGGTGATCTAGGTACCTACCACCCTACCTACATAATATGTCCCGTTTGGTTCTATTCCATTTCTATGACTTTGCAGTGACCGTACTCGCTACAACGGCGTAAAGTTAGGTATACGGTGGATTTTGAATATTGCGCCGCTAGCAATCACTTGTGGAAGTTTTTGAAATCATACATACAAATACAAGTTTACACCTTACAGTACTTAACCTTACTTAACCTTATTAACCCTTAACCGTACTTACTCGACATTAAACTTGACATGATTTTTTGCAGGTATAAGTTTGCCATTGGTATGCTAGAAGTGGCCACAAAACGTGAAATAGTCATCGTTTTGTGTATGTAACGTTTTGTGTATCCGTATCCCTTACAGCTATGAAAAGGTAACGCCATCTCGGTTGCATTGGCAAACTAATAGATTTTGCTACTTGACACTAGATGGCTCTATGTTACGCTTATGTATTAAGAAACCACTACACTGAGATCGTAACACGCTTGGCGTTTAATATTTGTTGTCTCTTTCGCAAATACCTAGTTAGAGCGAAACACAGTATAACTGACTAGATTCACTCAGTTTTATTTTTTGAAAAGAAGAGAAAGGACAAAATTAATATAATTAAAAGTACGAAATTTGTTTCTTTAATTTTTATTTCCAAGCCGTTTCCTATTCTAAAAAAGAGAACATTTTAAAATGCGGCGGATGAGTAGTTGTGTTGTCTCTGTTTATAATCTGTGTGTTGTGTCATTCACTTGCAGCAGCTGTATTATTTTCATGTGTGCGAGAAGTTTGTAACGTTCGTAAAGTGTTCATAAATTCGTACACGCCCAAATAACAAAAATATACTTTGAACTCCAAATATGAGAATAGTTTAGAATATTAGTTTTTTTTTAGTTTCTTTGTGTTTTGTTTGCAAATTCTAGCTGAACAATGTCTGTTAGTGCCAGCGCTGAGAACCTGTCGACTGATGCTCAAGTAAGCATTTATTTTGTAATTATTTCGTAACTGTTCATAAATTCTTTGGCTTTTATGATCCGTAGCAATAACACATATTCAGCGATTCCGTAATGTAAAGTAAACTTTCCCGTTTATTTGTACCTTGTCTTTTGTGAGTCATAGCTGGGGGGGACCTAATACGGAAGCTGTGACCTATTAGCGCATTATATTCGAGAGATTGAGGCATTCTAGTACAGTACTCACAGCCTCCAATGTTATGATTAACGTCTAAACCCGTACATTTAATATTATAATAATATTTATTTCATATGCTGCATTTCTTTTTCTCATTAAATTTATCAAAAAAGAACTTTACAACATACTTAGCGTCATGTAAACTTATTGCTAATATGCAAGAGTTTTATGGCTCCCATGTCTAACTAAACCAATTAAAGATACTTTACATACATTTCCTTTGTTGCACTGTAAATTGGACACATCTACATGTATCTAGATACAGAAACAGACTTACTTGTACAACCCATGAACATCTTCAATTACTTAGTACATTTTCAATGTTTATTATAAGTTGTTTTTTCAAGAATTTCCTTACAAAAACAAGTTTTACAAGCAAACTAGTCTTGCATCTTTCTGTTATGTACTACCTGTTTTCACTTCAATTTCATATTCATTCATGTAAATTAGGTAGTTAAGATGGTGGAGTCATAATTATGTATTTACCTGTTATTTGTAAATTACCATAAGGTACAAGATATATATTAGCCTTCAGCGCATGGTATGTGGGCATGGTGAGCCTTAACCCAATGTCAAATTGAGCAGGGAAGTTAGAACAATTCATAAGCAGCAGCTAAGATTTGGTGAAACCGAAACCATTACGAAAATTTCATGGTTTTTCTAGCTGTTAAAAAAATACTTATAGTTATTAATACCCAGTATGAGTGTATTGAAACCATTGCTAATTTAAGTGTTTTTAAATCTACTTTTTTACATGCCATGATGCTATTGAGGTAAAAAAATGAACAACACATAATTAAATCAATTTTATGATTGAGTTTAATTATAACACAAAATACAAAACTTAACTTGGTAAATAACTTAAAAAATAGCAATTATATTGATTTTTCACAATTGTATAGCATGTTAGTTTATGAGATAATGCTATTTTACATCAGAAGGAGCTTAAATGATTGCATATTCTGGAACTAGAGCTCCTACAAGGTTAAGCATTTGATGAAAAAAAAGAGAAATAGTAATTAAACACAATATTATTTACCTTCTCGACATTTCGGCCGCGTTACAGCAACCATGGTCACAAGAACATTAATTAACTAACAGTAATTAGTAACTTAAAGTCAGAATAATTCAACATTTTTTTTTCAAGTTTGCTTTCATGATTAGTTCAGTTACAACAGTAAACTTTGTTTTAAAATAAGATAATGCTATTATTATAAAACAAAAATAAATCTGGTCATGGTTTTTTCTGTAAAAAAATCAAATTTAATTTTAGACAATGAGTTAATTCCCAATCACCTCCCCCTTTCTTCCCGTGGGTGTCGTAAGAGTCAACTCTGGGAAAGGGTTAGTGTATTGTGGGCGTTGGGCTAGCAACCTGTCACTGCAATATCACATTTAACCATCTGGTTACTCTGAATTTCCTAAACGTGGCACTGGATTTTTGAATTCATGTGCTCTGCCTAACCCTCATGGGAGTGCAGGCGTGAGAATATGTATGTATGTATGTACGTACAATGAGTTAATCTTGATATCCAACGAGGTAATGCTGCTAGCCTTCTGGGCTCAATAAGCAGCAACAGTGATTCAGGGGATTTTTTTATTTATATTTTTAGGTTTATTTTAATGTATTCAGAGTTAGGTACATTAAGTTTATGTACCTAGTTTTGTTTTTTAAGTCACATTTAACTTATTTTGTTGTACTTACTTGTTTTGTTTTTGTGAATAAATATTACACTAGGGTGACGGCACCAGTTATGGACGGTTTAAGCTGACAAGCACCAGTGATGGACAATTCATTCATAATTTAAAGAGCATAGAGTTGTGAATTGATTGTTGTAAAACAAATGACTTTTCCTTAGTCGGTAGTAAATAAGAGTCATTGTCCATTACTGGTTCTTTGTCCATTACTGGTGGCTTTACCCTATAATGACATATTTTCCACATGTTTTCCACATTTCCCAATGTTTCACTGCTCCTATTAGTCACAGCGTGATGTTATATAGCCTAAACCCTTCCTTGATAAATGGTCTATCCAACACAAGTTGTTTTTAGTTTTTCTATTAAGTATCATCCTTGCATATTTTCCAATAAATAAGATATAATATATTTCTTAGTTTAAAATGTACTTAAGTAGATTATATAATTTACATAACTCTAGTTCTAAAGAGTTGGTACTGACAAATTCATATTCCAACTCATGATTATGTTTATTGCAGATTTCCATTGTTAAAACTATGAATGCAGAAAACTGCATTTTTCAATCATTGTTTATGTTAGTGCATAGGTAAATAAAAGTAATCCAAATGATGCGTCATAATCATAACCTTTGTCTTGGCAGCCAGTCTTAAATATCTGTTTACATTTTTTAATGAACTCAAGCATTTACCTATTTTCCTGTGTACAGTACAGAAAACACTATTGTCAAAAAGTTTCAGGCCACAAGACACAAATCTAATTACCTAAAGGTTGTATGTGAAGAGCTGACCAAAGTGAGCTGTTCAAATTATGGATATATTGTATTTTTTTATGTACCACACTGTCTCTTATATCTCCATCTCTTTTAACTAAAAAAAAAATCCATAAGATCTGATGGGTGTGTAATGAATGGTATTTTTTAATACATGTTTTTATTTGATAGTGATTTTGACGGCCGTATCTTGGGGAATAAGGGCTAATTTATTAACGAAATGTAAGAAACTATCGCCTAATCGACTTAGGTGCTGGAATAATATAAATATAAAGTACCTATGTTGCTCACAAAAAAAGCGTGAGATGTATGAAAGTCTGCGGCGCTTCCGCCTTTTTAAAGCCAAATCAAAGACTATTTTACAAAAACGCGTAAGATGTATGAAATATTGAGGCGCTTACTGAGTGAGTTTCAAAAAAATTGTACATAAATTAAGGGTTAATAAAAACAAAATCACGATCGCGTCTTTTGTGTAACGAAAATTACCTATACAAAATGTATGGGTAATTGTCGTTACACAAAAGAATCAATTAACTTTTGTTTTTATTAAAGCCCTTAACTATGTACAATTTTTTTGAAACTCACTGTACTGTTTTTTCGAGGTGATTAAATTTGTAAAGCAGAACGGTATTTTCGTTTTTTAGTATGTTACACGAATTTTTTTCATACTTTCTCAACTTTTAAACCTTCCCTGAGCTACTACCAATATTTTAAGACCAAAATTGGCCAAATCGGTTCAGCCGTTCTCGAGTTCTAGCGAGACACACAAAACAGCAATTAATTTTTATTTATACATATAGATGTAGTGGAGATGTTCGGTGGGAGACAGGTGGCGACACTGGTTTTGAAACAAAAGTGTTACTTTTGCCTATCCAACCTTCTTTATTCTGTTTCGTAGTTATACACATTGAACGGTATACAAAACTAATTTATACAATATGATCATATGTAATATATGAATATTATACTATAAGACAATGTCTTTTATTATTTACCCATAAGTCAGTATTACTTTTTTTAAGTAGTGCACATGAAATCTACAAATATCTGCAGTTTGATACTTTCTGTATTCAATCGATTGAAATTTTAATCATGAGTTTCTTGTTATTTTGTGGTTAGAGCTGCGATGGAGGCTCGATGTGCCTGGAGCTGGCGCTGGAGGGCGAGCGGCTGTGCAAGGCGGGCGACTGCCGCGCCGGCGTCGCCTTCTTCCAGGCCGCCATCCAGGCCGGCACCGACGATCTGCGCACGCTCAGCGCCATCTACAGCCAGCTCGGAAACGCATACTTCTACCTCGGCGACTATAATAAAGCAATGCAGTACCATAAACATGATCTGACTTTAGCTAGGTAAGATCCAAGTGAGATAAACATAGTCAAATATACATTCCATTATATATACGAACTTCGATCTCATTTAAGCATCTTAAAATTTCAGGACAATGAATGACAAGCTGGGAGAAGCAAAAGCATCTGGTAATCTCGGGAATACATTGAAAGTGATGGGGAAATTCTCTGAAGCCATCCAGTGTTGTAAAAGACATTTGGAGATATCGCGCTCTCTTGGAGACCGCTTGAGTGAAGGTCGAGCTCTGTATAACTTGGGTAATGTGTACCATGCACAGGGAAAGCAATTGGGCCGGGCTGGACAGAATGATCCAGGTCATTTTCCGCAAGAAGTTAGAGACTGCCTTATGCAGGCAGTTTCATATTATGAGTAAGTAATGCATATATTTACAAATATTGAGCTAAATATAAAAAACTGCTTTATTTTTTGTGCTGTTTTTCTATGGGATACTAATAAAATCTAATTTTTAGGGAAAATCTTGAGCTGATGCGTAGCCTCGGAGATCGACAAGCGATGGGCCGCGCGTGCGGCAACCTCGGCAACACTTGCTACCTGCTCGGCGACTTCGCGAGAGCGATCCGGTACCACACCGAGCGCCTCCAGATCGCCCAGGAGTTTGGAGACCGCGCCGCTGAGAGACGAGCCAACAGTAATCTAGGAAATTCTCACATTTTCCTTGGACAATTTGAGAATGCCGCCGAACACTATAAGTAAGTCGTAACACTAGAAGTAACTTCTTAACTCTGTGTTTAAAAATAATGTATATAGAAAGGAAATGCAATGCATTTATTTAATGCATACCTACTACCAGTCACGAGATGTACCAATTTAATTACGATTTGCATTAATTGCTTTTTACATGGCTTGGTTTTACCGAATTATTCTGAGTGAAGCAGAATTTTTACGAGCTTTTATTTAGTTTCATTTCTGCCTGTGGATATTTTTTTGCAGTTATCAAATCTGTAAGTATAGTCCAGCCAGGACCATATCCATAGGCGGGATCTCCTCAATGGTTGATGCTGTTGACTTTCAATGTGGCATACAAATTTAGGATAGATGACAGTGAAGTACAGTTGGCAACAATAGTACCTAAACAAGCTGATATCCAAAAAGATTTTTTTGTTACATAGGTTATTTATTTGACGTTTGTAGGTATAATGATAATAATGAAGCTAGTCAAGTGCAATGATAATTATTGGTACAAATTTGGTAAAATTACGCCCCACAACCTTATTATGTCGTCTTAAGAGCGTTTGGGATTTTTTAAAACTTTGACGAAAAAAGAACCACTAACTCTTACTACATTAGTTATTTATGTGAATGCTAAGTAATGAAAAGGATTAACATATATGAGATTGCTATGTAAATATTAAGATGCAATCACAAATACAGGTTTCTTAATATATAACATTTTCTTGTTGCTTCTGCACAGATAGTAGGGAAATTACGATATGGATTAGATAAAATACTAACTAAAAGTAGACAAAACTTACATGACATACACGATTTTACATGTTTAATGATAAAATGTTAGTACTGTTACTATAAATAATAGTATGTTTTATAGAAATGTTGTTACATGTGTATACTGTGATTTGACAACAACCTCTAGTTTTGGCAAGGCAACCTCTACTAGACATGTAATCTTAAATTTAATTGCATTGCATTTAGTGACTAATCTCTGAAACAATGAAACATGTGCTAAAAACACTGAATATTCCCAACAATTCAACGTGAGTCTAACATTAGTCATAGCTAAGCGCCGAAAGGAAATACTGGCTAATATTGTATTTAATAGTGTATTTATTTTCCTGTGAGGTGTCAGGATAGAATAACGCTTCTCCATTTCTTCCGTAGATGTCGTAAGAGGCGACGAAGGATAAAGGTTTAGGTATGCTTTAGGCGCCTGACTAGCAACCTGTCACTATTAAACTACCTCTTGCATTTGTTTTCACACCTATAATTATGCTAGAAGTGGCTGCGAAACGTGAAATAGCCATAATTCTGGTTTCGTCTATGTCACGTTCCGTGTACTCTGCCTACCCCATTTGGGAACAAAGGCGTCATTGTATGTGTGTATGTATGTATGTATTTACTTTCTTTCGTAGTGTGGCACCACACATCCAATGATGTAACTTTTCCCACTATGCATATTTTAGCATCCTTGTTCATTTTCTTTGATAGCACTTGCGCAGTAAGCGAATTTTAAAAGAACGGGTTTTCCCGCTTGCCCGCTCGATTCCACCGTTAGTTGAGCTCCCAGTTTTCCGAATACATTGCGGAGCATACTTTGTTCATCGTTCTTATGCGGAAGTTTCGCGCTGTTATAATTGCTTGAACTCCAACTAACGTGAGTAACGTGCAGTTCTTTAAATTTGTCGAAATGTAATTTATATAATTTACATGGCTTATGCGAAAGTATGATTTGGTAAAGCGAACATGAAGCGAATGGCACCAATTGAAAAGATGAACTTATGATCTTTTGATATGTTTTATCTTATATGAAGCTTGTTTTACATCAAATGAAAACAAATTTTAATTTTTCTAGGTCACAGTGATAAGATTGTGAGCCCTATATTTTAGCTAAACAGTGCACGTATACGTTTGTGCTCCCGTAGGCGAACGCTAGCGCTGGCCGAGGAGCTAGGCGACGCTGCTGTGGAGGCGCAGGCCTGCTACTCGCTCGGGAACACGTACACGCTGCTGCGGGAGTACCGCGTCGCGGAGGAGTACCACGGCCGGCACCTGGCCGCGGCGCGCAAGCTCATGGACCGCGTGGGCGAGGGCCGCGCCTGCTGGTCGCTGGGCAACGCGCACGCCGCGTTGGGGAACCACGAGAAGGCCCTGTATTACGCCAACGAACATTACGACATCTCGAAAGAGGTGAGTTTGGAACGTGACTTTGTTATGAATGTGGCCGGCTATACATTAACCTACTTCTAATGGCCTAATGAATTTATTCTAATTGGGTTTAATGTTTGGACGCATGCTACCTCAGTACAGAATCACTGTGCCATCGTGTGTCGTGGTAGTAATGGAAATAAATAAAAGAATAACTTTTTGTGGTTTGGATTTTTTTGTATATACGGGTGGCCGGCAATTGACCGTAAATATTGTAACCAGTGGATGGGTACAAAATGCTCCTCTCAGAATCTGTCCTTGCGTCGCCGTCATATTCGGTTTGGGCGCGTGCACATGTGTAAGCTGCCTGTGTTCTGCCTACTTATACGGAACTTGCAGATCCGTGTAAAGTAGGCATCACACTGCATTGACTTGAAAAGCGATGAAACATTTGTCTCTCACAAGGTCAAAATTGAAAGTCGAAATTTTCAGGAATCATTTCACAAGGGTTTTCAGAGGCGTGTCCCGGACTGTTAAAATATTTACGGTTAATTTCCAGCCACACTATATAAGTAGATGTTCGAAGGCGGAATAGGAATGCTTACAATTAGCAATATAACAATAATTTTAAACAAAAAAAAACCGACTCCAAATTAGCAATATTTTAAAAGTATTCTGTTTACTGAATGTAAAATCTTGACTTCATCAACAAATTACCGAAAACGCCGTACATCTCCATATAAAATTTGAAGAGTTCCCTCGATTTCTCCAAGATTCCATCATCAGATCCTGGTTTCGTGCCAATGGGACCAATTTCGAGTTATACCCTTTCGATTAAAAAAAAAATTTTGAAAATTGGTCCACGGGTTTTCGAGATAAAAAAAATTGGTCGAATTGGGAACCTCCTCCTTTTTGAAGTCGGTTAAAAAGTAAATCAACTTTATTGTCTTCTGTCCTGTTGCAGCTGGGCGACGTGCTCGGCATGGCGACCGCGCAGATGAACATCAGCGACCTGCGCAAGGTGCTGGGGCTGCCGGCCGCGGCCGAGGCGCCGCCGCCCGCCGCGCTCGAGGACCGCGCGCCGCGCACGCCCTTCAACGCGCTGCGCGTGCGCCGACAGAGCATGGAACAGCTGTCCCTTATACCGGTAACTTAGACGACTAGTTTACAAACTTACAATGTGTAGTTGCTGTGTTGGCTGTTGGTTTAGTCAACGACAGAGACGACACGGCCAATGTGCTAGAAATATTTGCAAAGTATCTTACGAGCGTGTACACATTTTTGGTACTTTGATGGTGTCTACATCGTTGCTGGCTGGCTGTAAGCGCCTACCCCTACAGTGTAAGGGTTTTAAGGTTCACTCTTTATATTGACTTGGTTAGGTCACGGACACTACAGGAATTACACGACCGTGAAGGTTTAAGTTAAGGTTCAACTATTCGCTTGTACAACTAAATGTTATAAAGTAGTCAAATAAGAAGTAATAGCTGAAGCGTATGAGGCGCCGCGTCAGCTTTTAAAGTAGGACGAACTCGTGCATACTGTTTTTACCGGACTGGTTGTGATGACATTAACCGCCAGTCCATACCCTATATTCAATAAATGTTCGGTTTAGTCCACCTATAGATAGAAAGAACACAACGATCGTACAGTCGAGTTCATTAATATACGAGCAAAACTGAGGGTTCAAAAATATCTGTACACCTTTATGACATCCTTACTTATAAGTCTTATAAGTCAGAAAGTGAGTTTGTTTGTTTGTTTGTTTGTTTGTTTGTTTGTTTGTTCCGCTTTCACGCCGTAACTACTGAACCGATTGCTTTGAAATTTTGCAGACATAAAGATAGAAGTCCGGATTAAATAATAGGGTACTTTTTATCCCGGAAAAACATGATTTTCCCGAGGGAAAACAAAAATATAGTTTGCTTGATAGATCGATATCAATCGATGATATATCGATAGATGATAGATCGATGGCGCTGTGTATCGTTTGAAACGAGAAGTTTTCTTATAGTTGTGCTTTATACCGCAATATAACCGAGTTCCACGCGGGCGACGCCGCGGGCGGAAAGCTAGTTGACAATAAGGTGCAAAAGTTTACATGTTTGGCATTTGTCTGCTCATATATTTATGAACTCGACTGTACATCACGGCTATATTTCCAAAGGGGATAGGCAGAGCGCATGAAACGTGAAGTAGAAAAATCCTTTTTAACCGACTTCAAAAAGGAGGAGGTTCTCAATTCGACCTAATTTTTTTTTTTTTTTTTTTTTTTTTTTTTTTTTTTTTATTTTTTTTTTGTGTGTATGTTACTCGATAACTCGAAAACCCGTGGACCGATTTTCAAAATTTTTTTTTTAATCGAAAGGGTATAACTCGAAATTGGTCCCATTTGCACGACACCAGGATCTGATGGTGGAATCTTGGAGAAATCGAGGGAACTCTTCAAATTTTGTATGGAGATGTACGGCGTTTTCGGTAATTTGTTGATGAAGTCAAGATTTTACATTCAGTAAACAGAATACTTTCAAAATATTGCTAACTAGTTGTGCCCGCGACTCCGTCCGCGTGGAATAGTGACAAATTTCCCCCGTTTTTCCTACATTTTCCACTGTTTCTTCGGTCCTATTGGTCGCAGCGTGATGTTATATAGCTTAAAGCCTTCCTTGATAAATGGTCTATCCAACACAATAAATATTTTTCAATTCGCACCAGTAGTTTCTGAGATTAGCGCGTTCAAACAAACAAACAAACTCTTCAGCTTTATTATATTAGTATAGATTTGAAGTCGGTTTTTTTTTGTTTAAAATTATTATTCTTTTATTCTTAACTTTGAAGTTAGTACAAACAATGGCTTTCTAGGGACTAATAATGGAGTGCAACTGTTTGCTGTTGCCTTTTGCACTACACATTTTGGAAATTGTGTAGACTTCGAGGCTGCTGCAGCATTGTCAGAGCCTTGTGTGTTGTCTAGCAGGTAGAACACACAGGGCAATAAAACTCCACTCCGTACTCTAGTCTAGTCCATATACCTAAAGTAAAATAAGGACAGTCACTTTTCTTGTTTTACTCTTATGTTGTCAGCATTTCTAGAATATTCATATCATCCATACAGTTAACCTAAAAAGTGAAATTCTTTGTGCGCTTTTGTGTTCCCGGAACACAACCCTTCCCTTCCCTTTTCATAAGAGTGAATGATAACTTAGTATATGCGTGTGATCCAATTATGACCACGTATTCGTATCCAGTCCAACGAGAGTATACTGATTGCTAAAAAAAATAAGGCCATACCATGGCTACACGAAAATAGTTTGAATATTGAGTTGGTCGGTATAGTTATTTTATACACTATTTATTTGTTTAGCTTATATTTATGTTTTCAGTGTGGTGTTGAATTAGAATCACACCTCTCCATCTCTTCCGTGAATGTCGTAAGAGGCGACTAAGGAATTAGGTTTAGCTATTCTTTAGGCAACAGGCTAGCCACCTGTCATTATTTATAGTACCTGTTTCACTTGTTTTTGTACCTGAAATTATGCTGGTAGTGGCTGTGAAGCGTAAAATAGTCATAGTTTATTTTATGTAACTTTTTGTGTGCTCTGCCTACCCCATTTGATTGTGAGTATTTATGCATTTATGTACATGAAAACAATGAGACTTAATTTTGCTTTTAACACATTCAGAACCAAGGACCTGGCTCCCGGGTTCTTCAAAACATTCGCGAGATACCGAGAACCCGGTAGCCGGGTTCATTTTGTACTAGCTATAGACTACTCGGTTCCGCGCAGATGTTTTGATTTTAGGCTTGTTCGTGAATGTGTTAAGGGCGCCGTTTTAGTGTCGTTTTTATATAGATAACCCCAGATGCCAAGAAAAAAGAAGAAGAGGCCAAAGAAAAGAAGGCTGAAGTTGTGCGAACAGAATCCGAAGAAAACCCCGTCGAATCATTCTTCGACCTCTTGACGCGCTGCCAGTCGGAGCGCATGGACGAACAGAGGGCGACGCTGAACGGCAATAAAGAAAACCGACCCAAAACCAAATCATCCACTAATAAGCTCCAGAGATCAGCCAGCAGTGGCAACAAAAATAACAGGTTAATATTTATCCATCTTTTATTGATGTTTTCAATCAGCGTTGTGTGTAGTTCCAAACCCGCATTGGGCCTGAGTGGGGACAACAGCCGAATTCTTCTCATACTGATGAGAGGCCTATGCCCAGCAAAGGGACTTAGGTACATAGGCTGGATTTGATTTTTTATTTAAATAATTGCACTGTGTACACGAAACATTGGTAATTATATTGGATACTTTAATTTTAAGCAATTTTATCTAAGTACTTTAAAATATTTATCTGCGACGTATGTGATTTGAAATTTAATTGTTGTGTGTGTGTGTGTGTGTTTGGTTTTGAATGTGGATTCTGAGGGATCATACTTGTAATTGTAATTGTAGGACGGGCTGGTTTCCGCAACTCGACGTCTTAGGTGCGCCTTTTTTGCATGGTGGAGAGATCATACTTTTGTTTATTGTCATAATGAAGGTAGACTTAATAAGAATTCACCAATACTAGGTATTATGACGGTTCCTAATTTAATTCTAAGGCATGCTTTCTCATGAAGTGAAATTTATATTTCTTTTGAGATAAATAAATTTCTTTAACTCAAATTGCACTGTTGGATATTGTTATCCAACATCAAGTTGTAGTAGTCGCCGTAAGTTGTTTGTGTTTTCTCTTATACATCACATAATTCTAGCGTTTTTCTCTAAAAGACAAGAATTTGCACTAGTAAATAGGGCAATATAAGTATCAATTAGCAGATTACCATTCCATCATAATTCTTATTAATTTTGAAACTACATCTTTACAAATTAGATTGCTTACTAGATCGCTAGTATGTTTTATCTAAGTGGCTGGTATTAAGCCCTTTGTTAGTACTTGACGTTGATCACGCGATGAACGTTGCTATCTCACGACACACGAGTTTATCTTAAAATGCGTTCAAACTTTGTTCTCGCCTACATACAATTGAAATGTTTTTCGAATTCACTAACATGACTATAGTAGAATTTTAAATCTCGTAGAATTAAGGTAAACAAAGGTGTGGCCGACAGCGAAAAACATTAATAGAATTTGAGATGTTTTTACTCTTGAAATTTAAGAGAAACCCATATTTTAAAATATTGCCATATATTTAAATGATGACTAAATAGTTTAATTTGTTGACTACTAACACTTTAAGGATATTAAAATACCGGAATACTTTTTAACGAAGAGAAAACGGTTTTCTTTGGGAACATTAATTTATTGCACTGGTATCACCGTTATGCCCCCCATTCACGATAGCTCCGGGACGTGGTCAAATCCTTTAACCTGGTCCAATTTGATCGTCAATGGCGAAATCGTCGCTCCAGAGTTTGAACCTACGTCAGCGCACGATATTTTCGGCGCGTCGCTCCAAACTCACCGTGAATGCCGGATCGTGGCTCCAAGCCATCAGTTCGTTCGTCAGTGCTGCCAATTTAGCAATGGGGGGCATTAAGTAAAAGGCCCGAAGTAAAGTGGGTTCGATTTCTGGAGCGACGATTCGCCATTGACGATCAAATTGGACCAGGTTAAAGGATTCGACCACGTCCCGGAGCTATCGTGAATGGGGGGCATAAGATCCCCTGAAATGCCAGATTGACAATGACGTAACGTTGTTTATATTAATTCCGTGTGATTTTAAATACGATCTTAACATGTACCGACAACCATTCATAATTATCTATACTAAGACCTTGTTACCATTACATAAGGATCATGTTTAGATATTTATGAACGGTTGTCTGTACAGATATTAGTGGCCTCAACTGTACAAGGAGGATCATCACAATCAAAGCATAACAAATTATATTAGTTGACAGTTAGGTGAAAAACCTGTGTTATGTTAATTTTTTTACTTATCAGAGCAATGGTAGATACGCAAAAGAACACAATCCCTCTCGATAAGGATTTCCGTTTTCACTGAAACATTAGATGCTTGTAAAATGTACACAGTGCAGCAGCGGCCGGCGAGGCGAATGCGCAATCAAGTAGCACTTGTACTCGCCAGTTATTTCAATGTCACCTGAGCGGGAGCTCAGCTGTGACGACTCATTGTTCTGCAGTACGCAGCTTGCTTAGTCAATAAACAAGTCATGAAAATAGATGAGCCCGACGATACCTCGAAGTATGTATATCTACTAGTGTTTGTTGTTGTCTTTGCTCCTGAAAATTCTACACCTACTTTAATTAAAAAAAGATAGAGGTTGCTCACTAAAACCTAAACAACTTTTCTTTTAAAATATTTGATCGTTTAATCTTAAACATCGTGAACATTAAAAGACGCTAGTACATGTGTTATGTTAAGCTAAATCCAGAGAATTTAGGTAACTAATAGATTGATCACAGTAGAGTTATGGAAAACAAGTTGTCGTTGTATTACTCACCTCGTATCTATCCGAGTTACATCATCTGAAAAACAACCATTTCTCAAGTTCAGTGTTAATTTTCAAACAATGTAACGCAATAAAATACGAGGTTGAGTAAGTACAGCGTCGAATTGTAGTTATGTATTGTAATAAAATTACGTGTTCAAAATATTTCTTGCTTGGCGCTCTTAGTATTTTCTCAAATAATATTTCTGCTTAATCACCATTCAACAAGGAAACACCGTTTTCATTTATTTCCAACTCACTTCACTTTTGTTGTTTAAACTTTACTAAACCTTTTTATTCTTTTGCAATCTTTTGATAATTTAAACAGTAAAATGTTACCTAATAGTTTTTACGATTTTTTTCAAAATGTTGATTTATGAGTAAATCATAGTGTAAAAAGATTTTATTTTAACCACGAATAACCACCCTATTATTTCCTGTTACAGTCCCAATGACGCCATGTTGGATATGATAACGGACCTGCAGTCGGAGCGGATGGACTCCCAGCGCGCGGAGCTGCGCCCCGCGCCCAACAAGCTCGCGTTGGAGAGCAAGGGCGCTTCCTTGCCGGGCCTGAGACCGCAGCAGACGACTAGTGCCAAACCCGAAGATGACTTCCTTGACATGATTGCTCGCGTGCAGGTTCGCACCCACATTTGAAAAATTTCAATGTAACTGTTTTACACTTGTTATAAGCAAATTACTGATTCTCAAATTTATTGTTCAGGGTTCCCGCTTAGAAGACCAGCGGTCCGAGCTGCCGCGGCCGAAGCCCGAGGAGCGGCCGAAGACCGTTCCCGACGACGATTTCTTTGCGCTGCTCATGCGGGCGCAAGCGGGCCGCATGGAGGACCAAAGAGCCACCGTAATTCCAATTTCATTATTTTTTTATATTTTTCTAATAAAGACGACGGCATTAACACATATTGATTCCGTTTCAACTAATTAAATTTTTAACACAGTTAAAGCAAAAATATTCAGAGAAACCTAATTGTTTATAATAACTACTAATATTTGTCAAACTAACACGACTTAGTTTTGCTTATAGGATTTGTTAATTTCATTTACTGCCACTTCGTACAGTTGGTGTCATATTATATGTAGCATTCAAATCGTCAAATACTTGGAAACATCCACGACGGTCATTAGCAAGTTCACACCACCGAAGCTGGCTAATTCTTATGCTAATGCATTCTAACATCCAAAGTATTCAAAAGTATGTGGTTTACGAAGACTTTTTGACGAAGATATGTGGAGGATAGTTAAAACGTCACTCATGTGTCAAATCACTGCGATTCCGTAATTTCCGTATTGTCACCATGTTTTCCGCAGCCCATAAAGTACACCTAGTTGGGCCTTTATTTTATATTGTTTAAAATCTAATCTCGGTAAATACATACGTTATTCACTTGAAATGAGAAATAGTTAACATGGGGCACCTGACCTGTTCTTTTTCCAGTTGCGTGTGTTCATTCGTTATTATCTCTTTGATTAAAAAAAAAAAGATTAATGCCAAATGTCATTATGTCTGTGATTTTATTTGAAGCACGTGTCCTAATCTGAAATGTTCATACTTTTGGATACTTTACTAGTGGCGAGCTACATGTTCCGATATATGTGCTGTACTGACCATGTAAGACTTTTCCAGGTATTTGATGATATTGACTGCTACGTCATGTATTTTATGACTGTCAGCACAAGCATAAAGATTTATAGATAAATGTTTGTTCAAGGTTTAGGAAGAAATTAACTTACCTAATTATTTCGCCTTAACGAATTTTCATTTAACCTTAACGATTTCAAAATATTAGCCGTTACCATAGAATTAACGTACTTCTATTAGTACCTCAAACGTCGTATGTGCATTATACGAGATAGACCTTAGAAGTTTGAAAGTTTCAAACGAATTATCAGGCAAGTGGGTCATGATTCAGTTGGTTCGATTGTACATATAAAATCATCCAAATTACGATACTAAAGAAAAATCTGTTTTGAGGAGTATTTTTCATAGCTTTGATTAGGTATAGACTTTTTTTACACCAATCAACTACATATCTGATATTTAATGTGCTAATTAAATATTTCAGATCCCATTACAAGATCGTGCCAACAAAGGAGGATCAAGTGGAAAGAAATAAAGAGCGCCATATTGAAAGACACGCACAGACGCTTCATGAACTGTACTTTCCTCCACTGTTCGATGCCTTATTAGATGTGTCGACCCGCACCGACACAGGTGTGATTCCATGTTAAACAATTATGTTAAATATTGTGACAGAAACAACATACTATTTATGTTGTGTTCCATGTTTATCAAACTATTGATGCTTATATCCACATTATTTATTGTATGTGGAACTCGAATATCTATCTTATATATATTTTTTGCTTTTTCGTTGTGGCCTGTGCTATTCACTATAATACTGTGTAATCAATGTACTCAACATGAATTATGACTTTTAATCATAGTTATTATTTTATTCGTGGTTTAATTATTATTGTAATTTATAAATAGAATCTAATCATTTGCAGCCTAAATCTGAAATGAAATTATAGGTTATTTATATGTAGCATACAGATTGTAAGTACCTCTGTTTTTAAGTGAAGATAACCGCCACTACACCTTGTGGGTGATAATGATAAGTAGATAAAGTATCGCCAAGTGGATTAATACTATCAAAGTTGCACACGAGCAAATAACTAGCATTGTTTTAAACTTTTCAGAATGTGGGAAAACTTTAAGAGATTCTCTATTATTCATTTAGGTATACGTTAAAAATAAAAAGGAGACTACAAAAATAGTCAAAAATAATGCTCAGTTTTTATTATTTTTGTCCTCAATCTTGCAACCTTACATAATCACATTGCAGTATAATTTTTAAAGTCGATGCTAGCCAATGAGGTTGAGTTAGTTACTACTCTTTAGGCAAGTTACCAGACGGGACTTACTCTGAAAATTACACGACAATGTGGTTCGTAAGGCTACATGATTGTTCATTAATGTCCATTTCAAATGACGACAGAAATTAAGCGATTTTTTTTCAGGCTGTTTTTTTTTTCAATCTGCTCTCTGGTAATTTTTCACCGACGGCAGAGACAAAATTCAAAGGTAATCGCTAACCAAGAGTTTATTTTAGCATGTCATATTACTCGAGGAATAGGGAATAGTAAGTCAATTAGACAGGTAGTGTTTTATTGTTCATAATCTGTTCATCTACAATACCTACATAACTTGTGAAAATACAACAATAAGCCTAAAATTTATATGGTATTTAAAGAACAATAACTCCTAACTACTCACTAACATCAGTTCACCAACTTCACCCGGAAGATTACAATCGCCGTTCTAGAAGTATTTAACTTTTAACATGAATTACTGTGAGACCCAATTATAGCAGGTGCAGCTGCTTAATTTATTTACTTCACAAAACACGTGCAACGTGCTTTTAGTAAATGAGGGCTCAGAACAAAAAAATATATTATTATCAAAACTAGTCCACACTTTCAAGAGTAGGTGAACATAGAAAAAAATACATTCAGTGAAAATATAACCTCCTGTTTTAAAGTCGGTTAAGAAATGAACTGCAACTGAAATTCAAATGTGATTTAAATAGATATTTTTATATATATTATACTCCGATTTGGCAATAATATTGTAATTAGTTTGTTTGAGTTTGATGGTTTTGCTGGGTTAGTATGGTGGTCGTAGTCAAGTCACCGTGTGATCGGGCCCGGCGTGTGCATTCCTATAAGTGAAGCTTCTTGCTGATACTAATGTTTAATGATATGAGCCCCGCATGTGGTATAGCAATAATGGGTTAAATAAACATACGCACAAATGATAACCCCAGGTAACATAAGTATTACATGTATCAATAACTGGTAAATACAATATTTTGAAAATTTTGTTGGGCTGTCTATACATGTACTTTATTAAAATAAAAAAAATGTTAATTAGAAAGTGAATGTTATCATATTGGACTACACTACAGTGTTAAGTGATTATAAAGTTTAGTGTTATGAGATAATACTTATAATGTAATTGAAGGAATTGATTAATATTTATCTTGTTGACTTAAATAAAATTTAGAATTGCGCTGTCCCGTTAAGGAAATGTGGGTTCAATACTTGCAACCGGTGACCCTTGGGGAGGGACCATCGTGGTGTTAGATAGTATACATATTTTGAATGTGCTCGAACGTCTGTATAATTTTACGTATATCTGTTAGAAGGAAGTGGTGGGACGAGTCAGCGACTCGATGGCTCAGAAGAATTGATATTAGAATGGGGTACACTACGTAAATATGTACTTATTATTCTGAATGCTACACAATTCCGGATTCCTCCAAAACTTTTTTTAAGTCATAAGTCTGACCAAACCTCACATTTTTTTGCTGTTGGAAAATTTGATTTAACAAAAAATAGCATTCGATTTATAAATAGGTATTCCGAATTATATAGCATTCGGAATTCTGGCATTTCGGAATGTTACGGTCACTAGAAAGCTAAAATTGAGGTACTGTAATTTTATTAAAAAAATGTTGAACAACTGTGAATACGACTATGAATGCTGATTCACAGCAACTTGTTTGTTAATCGCCACTGAAAGTAATCGTACCGTAGTATCGTATTGCAGGCTCACTAACAAAGGCCTGTAATTTGACCTAGTATCTGTTTTTAAAATATTGAAAGTTCCTTGAAACAAATGAAACACCACAATTATTATAGTTATATTGTGTAAAGTAAGAAAATGTAACTGTGTAGGTACACGATCAAATGAACCTATATTATTACAGCGCAATCGTAGTTAATCGTATCGAAGGAAATTACGAAGAATTACTAACGGGATAAATTGAATTCACAGTAAAAGGACCACCGTCCATTCAAACAGTTTTAATTAAGACCAAGTATTTGGCACTTGATTTCTTTATTAAAATCAAGACCTTCATTAGCCATTAAGTTTGTAGTAATAAATACTGTATTTTAAAATATTTTACACGTTATTGGGATTTATTGATGACTAAATGTAATCTCATGTAAAACTCATAAGTTAAGATTTGCTAAAATTACTAGTGGACACTTGTCGCTCGTTGTTCGGGTTTGATATCGATTATCTAATTCTAAAGAATGAAAATTGAAAATGTGTCACTCTTTATGATACCTTTTGCTTTAGCCTCTGATTTTCAAATTCGAAATCGATATAGTTTGATTCTAGAGAAAGCGCTAACTTGTAGACTACTTTTTATCTTCGAAAAATACATGATACATACATACATACATATTCTCAAGAGGGGTAGGCAGAGCACATGAATTCAAAAATCCAGTGCCACGTTTAGCATTTTCAGGGTAATCAGATGGTTAAACGTGATATTGCAGTGACAGGTTGCTACATGATAGCGGTAAATTAATTCTACAAAGACGGTAGTTGCGGGCTATAGCCAGTTTTACGTAAAGTATCAAATCTTTTTGAATCATTTTGTTGAGGTGGGATGTTTCTTCGGTAATTAATTTGAACACTTTGAACAATATATTTCGTATTGTCTTGATTCGTGTACCTACTCAGCGGCAAAATTATCCGCCCACTTTCTTTTCACCGTAGCTAACCATAAAGGCCATCACTTAATCTTACTTTCCACTTTATTTTAAAAGTGGGGTGGCCGGATAATTTTGTTACTGATTTTTAATTTACGTCGTCATTATGACATATTGTTTAAAAGGGTTCAACGTGACTCACTATTTGCGCGGCACGAGGATATAAAAACTGGGTAGGACCCGATGGTGCGAGATCGATTTGATGTAAATGTATCTCTGTTCCATAGCACCTACTACTTTCATTCAAATTCAGAACTGATTTAGTATTTTAGGTTAAAATTTGCAAGGCAATATGAGACTCCAAGGCAAATAATAGGCAAAAATGTTACTGTATAAGTTTCGAAGAATGACCTACTTTATTGTTAGATCTTACGCGCTTTCGAATATTTTGTTATGCTTAATTAATTAGGTAAAAGTGGCAAAACACTTGACTATACAATTTGCCAAATTTCTTGTACAAACAGCAACTAAAGTGTTATAGTGTATTTAAGAATATCTCCAACCTAAAAGAGTATTAGTATGAATTGTACCCGTTGAACGACAAAATTATTACTAGAACAGTCTTGTATCAGCTTTACGGACTCTTAGGATTATGACGCGGAAAAATAAATGTATCGAGTAATAATAGTATAAAGGATTAATGGTAAACATACTTACCTGCAAAATATTCTGAGATCAGAAAAGTTATAAGCCAAATTGGCTATTTTCTATGTGACCCTATGCCTGACCAATAATTGACATTATTTTTCTGTTGAAATTCAATAGCAATAAAAGCGAAAAGCAGGGTGTCGATCATTTGGTTGTTTACGTTACTATAGTTAGTGTTCCTTTTTTATATTAGACACAGTTTTCTCTACTTTTTAGGCAGAAGCTAAGAAGTTACTAGCACGCTTATGTTTTGTTACCAACATTAAATAATGTACCGCGCTAACCAAACGTGTATCGAAAAGACGGCAAACACTGAACCCGTTGAAATTGTTAACAGTTTTGTATAATATTTGAGAACTACGGCAGTAGCCCCAGGTAAATTCGAACCAATTGATTTGCGACCCACCGCAGAGCGTTGTTACTACAAACGTACATAATAAAGACTTCTATTGTCGAGCAAATGCAATGTCACTATGACGTTTACTGTTAGGTGCAGCGCAGACGGAACACTTTCTGTGCGATCTAGTTTGCGGCGCACAAAAAGATGGATTGTATGCATTGTACGCCGGACTTTTTGGGCGTCGTGTGCGTTACCGCATATAATTGCATAGGTTCTATTTTCACAGACTAAAAAGTACGTTACGGATAGTCTGTCGTCTGCGCAGCACCGTAATAGGTTCTATTGTGGGTGAGACATCATTTGGTTCGAAAGTACGTTTAATGGCGCAATGGCTCGTTTAGCTTTTGCAAAACAATTTTTGAAGGCTGACCGCCTCATTATTTCCCGTTATTTAATGAATTCAGATGAACAAAAATAACTATAAAGCGGCAATTACACGGAGTCGTTCACCTAATGTGGCCGCACGTGTTACAAACTACGCTGGTCAACGAACGTCGTCTTTACACTAGACTGAATGTCGACCGCCATCACCTATGGTTGAAACTTTTAGGTACTTAAAAAAAGGTAAACAAACGAAGCTAACCCGACAAAGTCAAAAGTCACGTAAGGAATGTTGCTACATTAAATACGACACTTTCTATTTTAGTCGTATTACAAGGTGAGTGTAATGCGAACAAAATAGAAAGCGTCGTACTTAATGTATTTAGCAACACATACCTTACGTGATTTTTAACTTTGTCGGGTTTGTGTATCTTTTTTTTTAAGTACGGACAGCTGCAGAGAAAGGTGACCCCTGCGCATACAATGTTTCATTACTAGGGGGTTACTCTTCTCTGCAGCTGACTGTACCTAAAAGAATAGACCGTAGTCAGGCCGCGACTTGACTAACGTGTCCTATAATCTATTGGAGTAGCCGAATGCGGCATGCAGCGAACTACAAAATATAGTTGCCGTTTTAGAAACATTATTTTATTCAACTGGAAGCTCTTCATTTTACTAACTTTACTAAAAGTGCTAGTTTTTATGTCAAATTAAAACACCAAATTTTTTTACGATAGCGTATATAATTTTTCTTATAAATAAATAGCTCGTACGTAATACATTACAATAAATATGTATTAAAAAAAAATGTTTGGTTTATTTTAAGTGCCTAACTCCATTTAACCATCGGATCTTATGCTGAAGACGAAACTGGTACCTACCAATCCAGTAGGTAGTCAGCAAAAAGGCCGCGATACAGCTGGAGTACAATAATTTTAAACAAAAAAAAACCGACTTCAAATTGGCTTTTATCCTGAAAGGAAACTTCTGTTTATGTGCATAATATTTACCA
>BHDV01035720.1:116608-164112 GCA_005406045.1 Adoxophyes honmai
ATTGAAAGGTCTTTGCAAGGAAAATACAGTGCACTATATCAAATTAAAAAAAAAACTAAAAGCTCGAAAAAAAAAGTAAAAAAAACTCTTAAGTAAATCGGTTTTATATACATTGATTAGACTAAAATAAAACCGTTTTACTTAAAAGTTTTTTTTACTTTTTTTTTATTTAAACGTACACATTATAAATCGAAATCTTTACATTTTACAATTTAGGTATGAAAAAATCATTTACTTTCATAATTGAATTGAATAGTGTAACGATTTTCATTTTTATTGTGTATTTCAATAAAAAGACATGTCAAGATTGTTTACATTGTTTTAACTACCTAAACAAATCTACTATAAGAAGGTGACGATATGGAACTGTGGTCGAAGTCAACCTGAGCCGGTTTAAGTACACCATTATTTAATTTTGCTACCTTGGTTTTAGACTAGAACAGCTGTCAACATTACCTACTTAGGTGCCCGATCGCGATCGCGACTTTGTAGTCTATGTAAAAGAAACGCAGTAAAACCCGACTAGACCCTTTTTAGGGTTTCGTACCCAGAGGGTAAAAACGGGACCCTATTACTGAGACTTCACTGTTTTCTGACTGTCTGTCTGTCTGTCCGTCTGTCACCAGGCTGTATCTCACGAACAGTGACAGCTAGAGAGTTGAAATTTTCATAGATGATGTATTTCTGTTGCCGCTATAACAACAAATAAAAAAAATATATTATAATTAAGGGGGGCTCCCATAGAAAAAACGTGTTTTTTGTTTGCAGTTTTTGATACGAAACCATTCGTGCACGAGTCCGACTCGCACTTGGCCGGTTTTTTAATTATTGGTGAACGCAATGAGCAATTGGCAACTGAGATGCAATTAAAATTTTGAATATATTTTTGATCCCTAAATATTAAAAGAACATTTTCACGTTTGCTCTGAAAGTTGCAAACTTCACTTAAAGGACATAAACGCCAACCTATTTATTTTATAGTTCTCAAGCTCTCTAAGGCGGACGGACAACGGAGTCTTCGTTACAGGATTCCGTTAATAATCTTTTATTACTCACTGAAAAAAAATCTTTCAAATTGAAGTATTTTATTTCGGTTTTTACGACATTTTAAGAATAAGTAGGTAAGTACTTATAATATATTTGAGGGATAGAAGTTTGAGTTCGAGAGCCCTTACGAAATGTTTTGAAACTTTTATTATGAGAACAAGTACGAAAACCCTTAGTTTCGTAGTCATGATATTTAATTTTGTGAGACTTTTGTCATATTTTGTGATACAATGGCTGTTTACGATATTTGTGCAGTCCCAGACCAGCTAGGCTAAAGATATGGGTTTGACTGAATTCCTGTTGATTCGTAATTGACATTTGTATTGGTTTTTGAAAGTAGAATGACCGTTTTATAAAAAGTTGTATATTTATTTTTCTTCTACTTAATTGAAAAAAATCTTTTCTATACTACTCAAAATCACGGGCGCTCTCAATCAATACTGAAAAAAAAAGATCCACAAATTTTCACACAAATTTTAAATTTCCTTTCCGTGACCACTAGAAAAGTAACGAAACGGTAAAGTGTTATTGGGATTTTTTTAACTATCGGTATCGATTTTCCAATACATTTTTTGTAAATTGGCCTATTAGCCACGTTTTCTTACCTACACTTTGATCGTCTAATTGAGATATGATCTTTGATCGTCTAGATGAAATAATCCAATAGTCGTAAAGCTGACTTTCCTACTGAAAAACCGCCTTGAATACATCATTATCATTATTATCTAATTAAAGGATTAACGTCTTATTGTTTATTACTAAGAAGTATTTCTGTAATAAGGTTAGAGAAAGGTATACTGCGTTGGTTTGGGCATGTGGAGAGAATGGATGAAGCAAGGGTATACATACGTAAGCAAATTTAGAAATTTACAAGGGAAGTGTGTTAGAGCAAGTCGGTCGAGGGCGCCCTCGAAGAACGTATATCGACCAGATCGGCGATGTGCTAAAGGGAGGCCAAATTAAGAGTACCTACCCGAAACCGTCGAGCGTGAATGACGAGAGTGATGAATGTTAGTGAAGCGAAATAAGTATGTCAAAATAGAAGCGAATGGCGCTCTGTTGTCTCTGCCTACCCCGCAGGGAATAAGGCGTGACGGTTATGTATGTATGTATGTAAATATTTCTGTAAGTAACGGTTTGCCACTGATTGATGTTGATTACAAATGCTACTAGAATATAAATTAAAGTTATAATTGCCGTTTGTTTCGTGAACATGAACATAGTAAAATGTGTGGAGCACTCTAATATGTACCCCTTCTCGACCTGTTCAATCAATTTTGTTTGCCTTCAAGTTATGTCATTAGTACCTACCTATCCATGAAACGAAACATATGTGCCGTCGAATTGCAGATGTTATGCTTAAAACTACACTACTTAATGTTTAAAAACAATTTCTTTAGTAGAATCAACGCAACCTTGAAAGTTAACATATTCCTTCACACCGATTTAAATTCATATTTGGTGACGTTAGCGCGGTTTAACTATATACATTATGTACATCAACTGAATATTTTGTTATTGCTTTAGCAAAATTTCTGTATATGAATTGTTGGAAAGTAAAAAAATAAAAGTTTGTGTATTACGTAGTTTTCAAACGGATCTCTCGTGCGTTCGTACGAACTAATTAATGGTATTGAGCTTATCAGACTTGTCCTTGTAACTAAAACGCAAACCCAGCCTATTATTGGAATCATTCATGTTTTTCTATAAACTCTGAGCTGACGCACTCAAAGGGTAACGAGCATAATCGTCTGCTAACGAACATTAGCCGACCTGCACTGCATTCAGCCTATAGGATTAAGGTGCGGATTTGTTAAAACACTTCTACGGCCGCTGAAAAAACATCAAGTAAATCTGTAATAAACTTAATGATAATTTATGGAAACGTTTAAATATTAGGTCCTTACCTATGAAATTGGCGTTTTGTATGAAGATTTCCGTAACATTTGCGTTTTTCATACTAAGTGTTTTGAAACTTATTAAGCAACCAAAAGTGATAGCGTTATAAAACTTATGTCCGTGTTTTAAAGACACTTATAAACTAACTATGACAATCAATTTTAATAAAAAAAAATGGAACAAATAATTATTGCAACCCATTACATACATAATTCTGGAAGCATAAAAAACATGCATTTCAAAATATTTTTTTGTGGGTTTATTAATACAATTCTTTGGATTTATGACAGTAAAAATTTACACGACGAAGGCAAAATCTTTCGTAATATTGAGTACATTATACATCTTTTATGTTATGAAAGTTGCAATGGTTAGAAGCACGAAAGAAAAATCGCTAATTTCATAGGTAAGGACCCAATATTATGTCGTGCGGTGTTGGGTTTAGAATTACACTTATCCATTTCTTCCTTCGATATTGTAAGAGGCAGCTAAGGAAATGGGTAAAGGTAAACCTTTGGCAACAGGCTAGTAACCTGTCTCTATTTCTATTATACCTTTTTTATCTGCCTTAAAACCTTAAATTGAGCTAAAAAGGGACTACGAAACGTAAAATAGTCATGGTTTTGTGTGCGTACAATTTCGTGTGCCTACCTGGAAATAAATAAGAGCACAAAGACGTAGATAAGGTTTGTCTTAATAACTTGTATGCCTCATACAATAGAAAGACGCGGGATTTGCCACATACGCATTTTTCTATTTGTACGAGACGTATGAATAAGTAGAAAAAAAAAACTGCCTGTGAATATTTTAACGACGGGTACGACGACATGACAACGACGCCTGAGATGAATGTTTGTTGAAGCTTAATAAAAATAAGCCTGTCATAATAAGGATGACGACTGGAGTATAGTACATTGTGAATTAAGGGCGGTAAAAAGGATATTACTGACGAGAGTTTGTTAGAAGTCCGACGCCGCAGGCTAAAGGGCTTTAATGACTCGAGTTTGTTATTATTTTACTGCCCGTGATAGGTACACACAATGATTTTCATCACATTTGCGAGGATAAAATAAACATCGCAGAAAATACATGACGTGACGCCACCGCGCCGCGCCGTCCCTTTGCGCTGTTAGTGCGTTTGGATTAGTTATTGTCACTTTTTTCGAATCATATACCGTCAACCGCAAAATGAAATTAGCTAGCTACGGAACCCTATCACGTGCGTGCCCTCAAGCTCTTGTCCGGTTTTTTAGTAATGTGGATAACCGATGGACTAGTCATTATTTTCATAATTTAATTCATATAATATGAAGTTGTCTTCTGCTGCACCTACATGCCACACAGAAACAAGATTTCAACTTTATCGGACTTTGGGAGTTGTAAAAATTCTTAGTTACAAATAAAGATGATAATAACGTAGTATTCAATTCGTGGATAACATTGACTAGAACAAACATCTTAAACACATGATACTTTACTATTAAATAATATCAATTCAATAGATGACTTTGAAGAACTGGTTTGGCGAGAACCGCTGGAAACGGAAACTATTCCATGATGACGTCTAACCTCGCTTTAACGTGGTCTCTATACATGCAATTAGTAAAATAAGATGTTTGAATTTTACGTGAAACACGTTCGTTGGAGGTTTCCGACAGTTCTAGAATAATTATCCAACTCTGCTCATGGTACATGTAAGAATACGAGCTGTGATTGTGAAGTTTATGCGATTAATTTAAGCGCTAACCATTTCAATGAAGTCCGGATAAAATTAGGAAATTCAATTCAAATTCCCTGCCTTGCATGGAATTTTATCAATACCTGTGATGTTCCACGTCACTTGTTTGATCATTTCTCAAAATTTCTGCCACGACATATTTTTTTAGTAGGTAGTACGAGTTTTAGATCTCAGACATCGTTCAAACGACATTTTATATCAAATTTCAATCGAAATGAAACCTCCGCTTCACTTTTTCATTCGATCACACTCGTGTTCAAAGGCCACTTATTATGTAGCAATTCCATAAAATACATTTTTTTTTGGTGTAAATGGGCAATGCGTATAATATAAATTTATAAAATATAAATCTTCGTTTTTCATGTACTTTTTTAGTTGAAATACATTTTGTGATAGTCAAATAATATATTGTAGTATGCACGATGGCCCCATGAACTTACATTGAGACACAATAAGACTACGAATATGAGTGTTGTTTATAAACGACATTGCGAAGTTCTAAGCATTTGACCTGCACATATCTATGTTGTTTTAAAACAACAGTGCCCACTTACGGAATATTTTTTTTGTTGCCTTTTTGATGATTCTTCTTAATAATTCGCTATTTTCTATCTGCACTACTTTATATTGGTAATAGAGTTAGTTGGACATAAAATTTTACCTAGAGTAAAGGAAAAAGTACGTACTCTACTGACTAAAAACCTGAAAGCCAAAACCTGAATGCACGTAAATATTAAATATCAATAGCGTACATTATGGCTCTAATGCAATTTCGAACCCTGTATCCCTGTATAGGAAAGACTCAAATAGAGAGGTCTCTCTCCAGGCAGATGTTAAGCCTGGGGACCGAAGTGTATAGAGACAATCATCACAAACACAACACATCGAAACGCTGACACACCAGCAGCACAAAAAATAACTTCAAGAAAGAAGAAAAACGTTGCACAGCCATTAACATCAGCCGGAAACAGGACCTGTCCCACCATCTGTCCCTATCGATGATTCCACCACAAATCCCCTAGCAAGGATTTCCTCTTTCTACTCTCAGATGATATCATACAAATGATATCCAAAGAAAGTAATATCTATTCTTTACAAAAAAGTGACATATCGAAGTGCCTCAATGTCACCACCGACGACATTCTACATAATAGAGTAAAAGTTACAAATACTCAGCCCGATTATCATCAATATCAAGCTATCATCAACAACCCCGTAGTGACCAGATCCTCTGATGGCATCAGATATGACAACATTAGCCATTTTCCAGTATTTTCTGTGACCTAAGGTAGGTGCAAGCACTGCAAAGGCGGGTATATAAAGCCCAATGTGCCATGTCTCAACTCCCTTTGTGTTCACCACTGAAAAGTAACTGTTTTTACAATTTCCATGTCCATAATTAAATACTTTTTGGAATATTTTTTGTTTAATTTTGATTCTCGTATCCTTCGCAGTGTTGTTTATAAACAACACCTATCAAGGAATGTCGCATTGTGAGTAATGGGCAATGTTTTTTTTAAACAACATATGATATTTTCAGACCTGAACTTAGTTTTTAACAAAAAACCATTGGATTCGACAAAAAGTATCTTAGGCATTAAAGGGTTAAAATACAGAATTCCTGATGTCCCCTTAAGGCTTGAAATAGTGCTCGGCCGACGGTCAGCGCTGACCTTCGGTGCTGACCGTCAGCGCTGACCATCGGTCGACAAAATACATTCAGTGCTACGGTGACAGCAAACTGCGACGCGCGTGTACAGTTGTAAAGAAAAATAAATCCTTTTGCTGTAAATGCTATAATATGTGCATGTGCACGCTATTTTTTGCGAGATCTCATTGCCAGACTTGTTGTCTAAATCCGGAATTAATTCTTTACAAACTTCTCGCCAAGCCCTTTTTTTTTTCATCGCGGTCTTTATAAAATTCATTTATGGATAAATCCCATAGTGTCGGACGAAGACGCACTTCAGAAATAAGGCGCTGTGTCGATATTAATTTCTTCTTCTTCTAAAGGCGATGTCTCGCACCTGAGCGATGTTCCAATCGTTGCATAGTATGTATTTGCATTTGAATGTACGTTTGTGTGTCCGGTCGGTCGCTCCGTCAGCGAAGCACTGAACGCATCCGTAGGATCCCATAGCTCGTCGGTCGACCGACGTACGCGCGACCGATGAGCCGGACTGACGACTCGACCGATCGTACGCGCGTACCAACAGCGTAGCTGTGTGCGCGTTCAAGACTTGCATAGATATAGCTACGCCGACCGACAGTCAGCGCTGACCGTCGGTCGAGCACTGTTTCAAGCCTAAGACTAACAAACCTTATCTTGTGTTTACTAATTGTCAATTCAACCTTTTCTCAAAATGACAAAAAACTAAACAGTCTCATGATTTAGGGCCGATTTTTCAATCACCAGATAAATTTATCTGCCAGTTAAAAATATTGCTATCCTTTTTTCGCGTCATATAAAAGAAAAGTGACAGCCAACATTTATCGGACAGATAAGTTTTATCTGGTGATTGAAAAATTAGCCCTTAAACGTCAAATTCTCGAAATAGAAAGTTTTTATAAAAAGGAATGAGTAAATAAAACAGTTCAATTAAATTAACATTTTACGGGTTTCAGTTGGAAGGTTGACTTTTCGTCGTGTTGATACGTCTGTTAAGGCCTTTGGACAAATTTTTAGGCATTCTGAAACAAGTGTATTTTTGAATTTGGGATATCATGAAACTAAATCTCGTCACAGACAATAGCGATAATGTTAAGCAAACTAAAGTAAACAATATTTTCGTATAAAAACATTATTAACTGATCTTGATTTAGTTGTTCAGATAGCAAATTACACTGTCACGAATCACAACAACAGCTCTTGCAACATCCTTGAATTATCGTCCTATCAAGAATAATCTCGATTGATCTCATTACTATACAATTGCGTATGGATAGTATGTTTTGACCGCGTTACCTATTCATGTCGCTGTCATTTTAGACGACGTAAACACATTAAGTAAAATAGAACAAAATATCTTTATTTTGTAGGGTTCTGTAGATACTTCAAAAGGTACGAGTCTGTCTACACACGGTGTGTTTGGTCTCGCAGTCGGACAGATCACTTTTAGCAGCTCGAGCATAAGAATTCTCTGCAACAAGTTGGCTAGTGTAATTATCAGTGTATTGTGTACTGATTCTTTGAACATTAAACTATCGTGGTGTTACTCAAAATGAAAAACTCGATTTAAGACGTGAGTTATCTGTATCTTTAATTACCTACTAATGTTAAGGGGAAATCCTCATGGATACCCAGCGGCCTCCGGGGGAGAGACGGCAGGTTATTTCAGACTCTTACTGACTCTACCCCCACGGTGTTTCGGCAGGGGTCGCGGGAACCCTTGCGGACAGCAACCGCAGCGACCCTACTATGTGTGCCCTTTCAGGCTCTCCTCAATCGTATTTGACTCATTTTATCAACAAGTCGTCTGCTACTCAGTATGATACTTTTTAACGTAAAACACTGCAATATCTAAATATAATTTGGCTAAATATTGGTTGATAATTTGTTATAATTTGTCAAAGTAGGTAAATTATTTGCTGCGTAATTATTGGATCCATTTGCAATATATTAATGTTCCAAAAAAAGAAAATATCGAAGGAAAGGTAAGCCAATAATTGGTTTGCCGAATGTAATTTAGGCGACATAAGGTTGTTAAATGAAATGGTAGCACATCTAAATTATTTTACGATCTTGCAAAGTCAAATTGTAAATTCAAATTCGTGAATTACATTATAGTTAGTACTTTTGAGTGGCCACCTTAACGCAAAGCAATCACCATCGTTCAGGTCAGGAGATATGCCAGACTGAATGCTGATGTGTTGCCATCCCAGAGGCCTTTATCGGTGCAGGTTTGTTCACCACACTCTCTTTACCTAGGCATAATAATAATACAAAGTATATCCAATAACTACCGGAAATATATCCTGAAGGACGGTACGGTCGACATTTGTCGGGCATGCCACCGTCCCGGTGAGTCAATCAGGCATATTATTTCCGGTTGTTCTCATCTTGCCAACGGAGAGTACTTGCACAGACATAACCTAGTAGCCAGAATTATCCACCAGCAACTTGCTCTTCAATACGGCCTTGTAGAATCTGAAGTGCCGTATTACAAATACACACCGACGCCAGTTCTTGAGAATGGTCGTGCCACGCTCTACTGGGATCGATCTATTATCACGGACAGGACTATTGTTGCCAACAAGCCTGATATCGTGATAATAGACCGATCACAGCGTCGTGCAGTGCTCGTCGACATCACCATCCCCCATGACGAGAACCTCGTGAAGGCCGAGAAGGACAAACTCAGCAAGTACCTTGACTTGGCTCACGAGGTGACCGACATGTGGGATGTGGATTCGACGATCATTGTACCGATAGTCGTTACAGCAAACGGTCTCATAGCGAAGAGTCTCGACCACCATCTTAGGAGACTCTCGCTAGACGGTTGGCTCAAGGGTCTGATACAGAAGGCAGTACTCCTTGACACGGCGCGCATCGTCAGGAGGTTCCTCACTCTGCAGCCCTAACCGCCGGTAGCTTGGGCCTTGCTCCGCTGCCGACGGCATTCTAGATTAGGTTTTTTATAGTGTGTTTGTTTTTTGTAAGTGCATTTTGTATTTTACTTTTTATATTCATATTGTAAAAATCCTAATCTAAGAAAATAAATGTATACTGAAATACAAAGTATATCCATTTAAGTGAATAAATGGATATACGAATACAAATAACAAACAACAACACAACTGCGCTATTACAAACAGTTTTCATTATAATTATAATAAACAGTCTATGCCAAAACATAGAGAAGTTGTTTCGTGTGCGCCACCATAAATGAGATGAATTTCAAAAAGTATCGAAAATAGAATCGATGTCGTTTGAGCATTTAATTTGTTCGCAGATAGAAGCGGCGCCAGAATAAGGAGCCGTTGCCGGCGCGAATCATGACGCGCTTTAGCCATGACAGGTACTTGCTGTTCTAAGGGTTTTCTTGGGGATAGTAATAAATAAATTGTGTATACCTCTATTTTCATGGCTGCACTAGTCTAATATTGAAAAACAATACACCAATAAACAAAATAAAACTGACAAAAGTTCATATCATATGAAGCATAATGCTAAGTTTCAATGGAGCGTAGACTCGTCGCTCCGTCGCCCGCAGCGCGGCTGTCCTCAGCAGGTATTGTCACTTTCAACCTGCTTGGATAATCGAACTAGGTACAGTCAAGTTAATTAATATCTGAGCATAAACATGGCATCAAATATATATGTACATGGAAGGGTTTGTAGCATAGAAGGGTTTATCTGAGCAGATTTATGAATCAAAAATATCTACACAAATCACATGTCATATTGATCTGAGCAAGTCTTTCAATAATATCTACACAACTGAAAACTTATAAAAATCTGTACAAACGTTTTAAATCCGATAACCATTTTATAGTTGTGTCAAAAAAATTAAGAGTTGGACCCCTTCTGATTTGTCCGACTACCTAGTCGACACGGACTAATCACTTCATCAATTTGCCAATTAATCGGCTGACTAGTCGGCATCGCCGATCATAGTTATTATTATTGGCAGTATTCGAGTGTAATATCAAAAAGGCCCGAATCGTTTCGTGTCTCCGCCGCGCCGTCGGTTGCCACGCGTTTGTGTCTTGATCCGTTTGGTGAGATGTGTTTCCGTTGTTGTTTTGCCCGCTTGTTCACAGAATAAGAAAAGAAGAAAAATGTATTGCCAAATATTCGGTTGTTTTCCCGGCTAGTCGCAGAGTTATCAGCTGACTACAAAATGATGCCGAATAGTCGCACTTGATCGATTTGTTTGGCTTAAAAATCTTCCAATACTTAATTTTCATTTAATTTTAATTTTACTTTCAATTATTTTATATTAATCTGGACAGTGAATAAAAAAACTCTGGAGAACCTAAAATCCTAAATGGCTTATATCAAAGTAATATTGGTGAAAGATGTTATTTTAAAAATGCTAAAATACATAATACAATTTGTGCATGTTACTTACTAAAACAACTTACTTAATGCACTGTATTAGCTTCCCGGGACACTTCTTGTGTGATTGTATGTTCCCGTACAACTCACTTTTGTAAATTTCCATAGAAAACAGCTATTATTTTATACGTACAAGAGAAATAATAACAATTTGTTTTGATTCAATTTAACTAGTGTGCGTAGGATGGCAGGCTGCGCTGAATAGGCCTGTCAGGGGCAGATTCAACGAATCCCTATTTCTATACTTTAATATATAAGTTTTAAAGCATTATATGCCTACTTAGATAAAAGTAAGTAAAGTAAATTAATAAGGCTTATTGATTCTCGTTCCACCTCTTATAAATGATTAAGAATATGTACGATAAATCTAGAAGAAATTAAAACTGATACTATATGTATTGTTTGTTACTCATTTGCTTCGCCTATTCAGTAGATGCTCATAGTTTCGATTAAGTCGTTGTTCAACAATAACCGCTGCGCTGGTTTTGCTTGTTGGAATAGGACAGCTCTAGCGGAAGTTGTGCGAGAAGTTGAACATTGTGGTGTTAAGGGTTTGGTGGTCTAAAATAGTTATACATTTATTGCCAAACTTAATCAAAACTTGCACAGCTATCTTACATATTATGCCTAATAATTTTACAGTATACTACTTTCCTCCCCGCATTTTAACCTCTTTGCGATCGACTTTCGCAAAAACCCTTCTTTATGTAACCTTGTCATATAAATTACTTGAATGCCCAATTTCATTTCAATCCGTTCATTGGTTTGAACTGTGTGTTGATATGTCAGTCAATGTCTTAAACCTGTGGGATACGTAATCCATTTTACTTACTTCTAACTTAATAATGCTTTTATTTCTTCTTTTTTGCCGCTTCTAGGCAAATCAAAATCAAATTATAAGGTGGACTCGCTATTGGCTACTATTTTTATTGTGATTCCGTTCGTAAAACAGGGAGATGGGGCAGTGTCGGATGTCGGTGTCGCGTCTCGCAGTTGATTACCGCTCGGCCACTCCACAGGTGGCTAGCGTGTCGCGTGACGGGTAATCACAAGCCCGGAAGCGCTGGGAAAAGCAAAGCGGGAAAATTGAAAATATCTTTTTTGGGAAGGTCTGATCTTTTAAAATACGGATAACTCACGTTATAAATCGAGTTTAGCTCGACATGTTTCGGACTAATTCGTAGCCCTTCATCTAGGAGCCGCGGCAGCTGCTGCTGCCAAACGCGAACTGCGCGCCTCGGCTCTCTTCGCGCAACTGCTCGTGCTCGACGAAACTAACACTGGCTCACGACTACCCTCGTTATTATCGTCATTTATATTATTGTCAAAAATAGGGTAGCACACAACACTAACTACATCACTTTGTAAAGGCACCTCCACACTCGGCAACGGCTGACCCCCGATCATCTTGTTTCTTCATACTGCGTATGTGCTCCGATAACCTCCTCGTTGCCGAACACTCAATGAACTCTGATTCGACGCACTATATCCGTTTTGACAAGGTTTCCGTACTAGCAAGGGAGAAATTTTACATTCATCGAAAAGTACGTGAAGCTATAGAGATTAGTAGACGTCCAAATTTTAATCGAGATAGTGGTTGGTCGGTGCCTCCGAGTTGGAAGACGGTTTTGAATCTTCGTACTGCGTCAACAGCGAGTGTGGAGGTGCCTTTACAAAGTGATGTAGTTAGTGTTGTGTGCTACCCTATTTTTGACAATAATATAAATGACGATAATAACGAGGGTAGTCGTGAGCCAGTGTTAGTTTCGTCGAGCACGAGCAGTCGCGCGAAGAGAGCCGAGGCGCGCAGTTCGCGTTTGGCAGCAGCAGCTGCCGCGGCTCCTAGATGAAGGGCTACGAATTAGTCCGAAACATGTCGAGCTAAACTCGATTTATAACGTGAGTTATCCGTATTTTATAAGATGAGTGAGTCTCACGGTAGTTTAATGTTAAAGGAAGGTCTGATGACTGAAAATAGAGGTATAATAGTTTTTTTAACAATTTTTAGCTATCTTTTTACGCGATGACAATAGCGTACTAATAACTTATAATTTGACAAGTGACGCGAACAGAAATAACAAAACTAAGCAAGAAAGATACGACAACCTTCGGTGGCACAATATAAGGGCACATACTATAGATAATTGAACTCAGTTGTGCGTGCGGCGCTATGTGTGCGTGCGCTTGTAAAAGAGCAGGGTTGAAAGATTATTTTAGAGGTGAATTGCGCTTTTTTTCTATCGAGTCGGATTTTTATTATATTACATTTCGAAAACAGTAAAAGGTTTGTATTTCCTAAAGAGCTTTGTGTTAAAAAAATCTTTCTACTATTTATAAACAAATTTCTTGAGAAATAACCACTTACCTTCCTACCTACCGTCTATTCGTTTCCTCAGGGGTAATTCTTACAAATCTTGTTTTATTTCCGTTTGTGGCTGTAATTCCTAAGCTTCATATTAATCTTTTTTCTAATTTCACTTTGCTATAAATTATACTTTAACTTTAAAAATAACAAAGTCACTCAAGACCGTTGTTGCCCCCCCCCCTCCCCATCCTCCTAGGGATAGCAATAAAAAGAGAGAAGCACATTTTCTTGATTACAAGTCAAAAAATGCTCCCCCCCACTCTTCTACCTTTTTAGTATTTTTCTTATAGTGGCTCTCCAACTCCGCACATCGGCACATCTATCAACAGTAGGTATACTGTAGGGACAGATTACTAGCCTGTCGCCTAAATTATACCTTAACCTAGTCTCTTACGACGTTCACTGAATAATTGGAGAGGCGTTATTCTAAACCCACCACACGGCAAAATAGACAAAATGATGAAAGATAAGAGACCTAGGTCCAATTACAATTTATGAAATGAGCATTCAGTACGTCAGAGTTGCTTTCGATCACATCATCAAATCAGAATGCACAAGGTACATCTACTAGATGTAATCTTATAGGTAGAGATGTCGCGCGTGCATTTTCCGTTGCATAATGTTACGTCACATTTGCTAACTGCCGGCGCTGGCACGTGCAAGGCATCTACCAACGCGATAGCTGCTACGCGACTGCATTACTTCAGTTTATACATACAAAGGACGTTTACTTCAAGAGTTATGTTTATCAAGAACTAGCAAGCGGTAATGTATAACAAAATTGCAGTTATGATTTGTTATTATGGGTGTGGGATTGTCAAGGACAGGTTCATGGGCGCTCTGACGCAGTCGCAGTGCATTGTTAGTTCCCGACCGCAATAGAAATAGCATTCTATGTAATTGGAATTGTCTTTTTATTACTTTTACTTAAACAAGTATTATTAAATACTGTTTTAAACTTTCGTGATTCTCACACATATTTATGTTTACGCGGGACTTAATCACGGTATTTTTTAATTACCTCTCGACGTTTCGGCCGCGTTACAGCGACCGTGGTCACGAGTTGACTGAAGCGGAGCTCGACGTTTGTTTGGCAGCCCGGGTCCTTCGAACTACCCGCACTTGATTTTCATCAGTAACGGCTCCCCGAACTACCCGCTTTTCACCGATATTGTCCACCGTTCCTCTATTACACCGACACACAACACTAACAATGTCAGACGCTCGCACCGAATGTTCGTCTCTAGGCTGACACTTATTAATAACCGGATTCCATGAAGACGAAAGCTTAAAACCATCCCCTCGGTTAAAATTTTTATGCTTTTTAATTTCAACCGCTTCACGCACTATTCGCGAGTAATAATGGCGTTCTCTAGAGAGGATTCTGGGATTATGAAGCTCGATCCAATGGTTTGGTCCTGACTCCAACAAGTGCTCAGCTATGGCAGATTTGTTTATTTGGCGATTTTTAACAGCTGCAATATGTTCTTTGACTCTTTCAGCTATAGTCCGCTTTGTCTGGCCAATATAGGAACTACCACAACTACAATCAACCTTATAAACACCCGGTGTTTGGTAGGGAATAACATCCTTCGGCGTACGCATATACCTCGCGACTTTGGACAAGGGCGTGTATACTACTTTAATGGAAAACTTCCGTAAAAGGTCCCCAATTTTGTCAGTCACTCCTTTCACATAAGGCATATACGCGGGCTGTCTAGCCACGTCAGGACACTTCCTACCGCTTTTTCTTCTGGGCTGCCACTTTTTCACCACATATCCGTTGTGTTTAAGTACCTCCTGAACATGCTTTAATTCATCTTCTAAAAATTCAGGGTCACACAGGTCATACGCTCTGTTCTGTAACGAAGTTACAACGGATTGCAGATGTCTAGGATGGTGATGTGATGACGCATTTAAATATCTATCCGTGTGTGTCGGTTTCCTGTAAACAGTGTGTGTCAAGGAACCGTCCATTCTCGCCATTACTTTGACATCGAGGAAAGCAAGTGTGTGGTCCACCTCCACTTCAGACGTAAACTTAATCTTCACATGTATAGAATTTAGGTATGCCAGAAACTGCTCCACTTCAGGTTTCCCACCTTTCATAATACGGATATGTGGTGAAAAAGTGGCAGCCCAGAAGAAAAAGCGGTAGGAAGTGTCCTGACGTGGCTAGACAGCCCGCGTATATGCCTTATGTGAAAGGAGTGACTGACAAAATTGGGGACCTTTTACGGAAGTTTTCCATTAAAGTAGTATACACGCCCTTGTCCAAAGTCGCGAGGTATATGCGTACGCCGAAGGATGTTATTCCCTACCAAACACCGGGTGTTTATAAGGTTGATTGTAGTTGTGGTAGTTCCTATATTGGCCAGACAAAGCGGACTATAGCTGAAAGAGTCAAAGAACATATTGCAGCTGTTAAAAATCGCCAAATAAACAAATCTGCCATAGCTGAGCACTTGTTGGAGTCAGGACCAAACCATTGGATCGAGCTTCATAATCCCAGAATCCTCTCTAGAGAACGCCATTATTACTCGCGAATAGTGCGTGAAGCGGTTGAAATTAAAAAGCATAAAAATTTTAACCGAGGGGATGGTTTTAAGCTTTCGTCTTCATGGAATCCGGTTATTAATAAGTGTCAGCCTAGAGACGAACATTCGGTGCGAGCGTCTGACATTGTTAGTGTTGTGTGTCGGTGTAATAGAGGAACGGTGGACAATATCGGTGAAAAGCGGGTAGTTCGGGGAGCCGTTACTGATGAAAATCAAGTGCGGGTAGTTCGAAGGACCCGGGCTGCCAAACAAACGTCGAGCTCCGCTTCAGTCAACTCGTGACCACGGTCGCTGTAACGCGGCCGAAACGTCGAGAGGTAATTAAAAAATACCGTGATTAAGTCCCGCGTAAACATAAACAAGTATTATTTTCACCTTTAATTATTTACCTTTACGAATTTACCCTACTCTCCAATGGAGAGTCTCGTCCTCAAATCATAACTGCAATTTTGTTATATATTACCGCTTGCTAGTTTCATATTCAGTTCGAAGGACCAGGATGTCAAATTATGATGGTTAGAGCGAGTCGCGGGATGCAAATTTCACGTCCTGACTGTCAAAATAATGAGTTACAGTCTACGCAACGTGAACTTACCCTCTCTACTTAAAATCTTGCCACGTTGAATGCTGGGGACTGTACACACACGTTAATCGTTGGCAAATTTATTTAATAACTGGCTATTTAATATAATAATACAACATTTAGGTTACGTGTGTCAGCATGAGTAAGTCTTAAATTTTAATGTAATATCACAGTACCTACCTAAATGCAATGCGATGTGCCTAACCTACGTGCTACATCGTACGTTTTGTTTGTTTTATAGTGATACTGATTTATTTAGTTTTTTTTGTAACAACTTAATTTTTGCCGTGTGGTGTCGGGATAGAATAACACCTCTCCATTTCTTCGTAAGAGGCGACTAAGGAAATAGGTTTAGGTATGTTTTAGGCGACAGGCTAGCAACCTGCCACTATTCTACCTCTTGCATACCTAAAACTGCTAAAAGTGGCTGCGAAGCGTGATATAGTCATAAACATGGTTTTGTCTATGTTACGTATCGTGTGCTCTCCTTACTCCATTTAAGAACACAGACCTGATTATATAATTTAATTTGGTAAAAAACAAAAAATATTAAAAAAATACTTTCTGCCAAGTTTCATTTGGCGCATTCGTCTTTTCAATGATGGTCTTTCCAAAGCGCTGGTAGACTCAAAAATTACGTGTAAAAGTCCTCTTATGAGCCTATTTGCATAAATAAAGTTTAGAATTTAGAATATTGAATTTTTTAAGTTTTAATTATTTTAAAAATATATTCCCCATATATGTATACCCCATAAATGGCCCTGTGAGTAATGGCGGCTAACGTTGATAAAGAGCCTGACCTTACTTTTGACTGAAGTCACCGTATTATCGTATTTTGTGGAGGTGCTTTTCAATTCAATAGAAAAAGTTATAAAAACCAATTTCTGATTTTAATAAAAGACACACACACATCCTCACGCCCGTATTCCCAAGAGGGGTAGGCAGAGCACATGAACTCAAAAATTCAATGCAACGTTTAGCAATTTCTGGGTAATCAGATGATAAAATGTGATATTCATTGTAGTGACTGGTTGCTAGCCCATCGCCTACAATAGACTAACCCTTTCCCAGAGTCGCTTGTTACGACACCCACGGGAAGAAAGGGGGAGGTTCTATTCTAACCCGGCACCACACGTGCAATAAAAAATGTTCTTTACTTCTTATCAAATCAAACGCCATTCAGACACATTAAGATAGATCATGTTGCAATGGTAAGATTGTATCACATTTGTTTTAAGTAACTTGAATAGCGTGATTTTCGCAGTCAAAACTGGTTTTGACCGGGTACGTCGGGATCGCTACCACCGTCTTACCCGCTACTCTTGCCGCAAAGCAGCAGTGCGTGCACTGTTGTTTCGGCATGGAGGGTAACGCTCGTTCCCTAAATATCAGAATTGCAAAACACTAGATTACCGACATATTTACCTGCTTATCAAAATATCAGATTCCCGGAATACAAGATTTTCTTTATGCTATGTTCCTTTTATATCGAAGCAGCCTTTGCGAGCCTGGTGTTTTCACTATCTGGTATTAGAAGAATTCGGTTTTAAATGTAACATGGTGCATTTAGAACATGGTACTTTACTGTAATAAAAACGGACATAGCATAAAGAAAATCTGGTATTCTGGGAATCTAATATTTTGATAAGCAGGTAATGTCGGCAATCTAGTATTTTGCAATGCTGATATTTAGGGAACGAGCGGAGGGTAAAATCCCGGTATTAGGATCTCGTGCAGAGAATGTCGAAATCCTGCCGTCACCGTCTTACTCGCTACTCCTGCCGCAAAGCAGCAATGCAAACATCCGGTATAATTACTATTTCAGAAGGCTGCATTTTGATAACTTTCAAGTAGGTACTTACTTAATCAGAGTTAGCTTTTGAGTTTTATTAATTTGTATAATCTGACATTAAATTAGTTCGTACATTTCGGTGATATTTGATATTATATTAGGTATAAATATTGATCTAATTGAATACAGAATTGTTTAACATTTCATAACGATCTGAATACATAGACAGACGTATGATTTCAGGGTATTGCTAATTTGAAGTCGGTTTTTTTGTTTAATTTTTTTTGTGT
This sequence comes from Adoxophyes honmai, assembly GCA_005406045.1. Lineage (NCBI taxonomy): Eukaryota > Metazoa > Arthropoda > Insecta > Lepidoptera > Tortricidae > Adoxophyes > Adoxophyes honmai. Next base: position 134,942 of record BHDV01035720.1, read on the forward strand.
TACCTTTAATATATTTTAAACAGTTTAATTGTCTTATTGGACGCTATATCATGACAAACTATCGAACGATAAATTGTAAAGTGTAATGTATATTTATTCCTTAATGTGAGTTCGGTTGGATTTGCGGTCCCTATTTTGTTTTTTAGTGGAGGGATGATCGGTCCATTAAATCAAAATAGATTCAACGCAGCCGCTATCATTTCATTATAGCAAATTGCTCCACTAATTTAGCTGATATGAAAAGGAATATCATTCATGTTATTTTACCGATCTCTGCAATGTAAAATCTGAATCTATTCTTAGGTATACATATAACGAATTTATAAGGGTAAAAAATACGGACCTTATTTTCTCTGCGCGTTATTTTTTGTGGGACTCTTGTTACCCGTACTTTTTGTATGAGTAATTTCCGGTACACAAAGGAAAAGATTAAAGTTTACCCATAGAACATGTAAAATGCTTGATAATTTATATTTTGGGGGAAATCAGCCTTATGCCTGTTTGGCTACGAAAGCCTAAAATAAAACGCTTAAAAACAACAAGACATAAGTATAACAGTTTGAGTAATCGCCACACCATTCAGACACGTGTTAAGAAACATTGACTATGCAAGTAGTCGATTTCTACTTAAAAACACTTGAAATCAAAAACAGTTCTACATTAAGGGAGATGACGATGACCTGAAAATGACTTTGTCGTTGAATATAATATATTTTTTAGTTGAAATCTAATTTTAAAAAATCCAGAACGACGCCGATGTAACATTTAAATTGTAAAGTAAATCGGCACGTATCTTTATCCTTTCTTGACCTGCCTTAGATACCAAGGTGAATGAATGCATCAATAGATGTACAGTCGACCAAGAAATTGGTCTACCCCCTCAAGATCGATATTCATTTGAACCTCATGAAACAACAAGGTCGATTACCCCTTGCCATAATATTATGACAGCGACAATGTCAACCTTAGTGATAATTTTGATGTCACACGAACTTTTGTCAAAAGTGGTAGACCACTTTCTTGGTCGACCGTACAGCACCAGGACCAGGACCAGTCCTCGGTTTATTTTGTCCTACATGTTTTTTATTTATTTTATTTTTATCTTACCTTCATTCTTTTTACAAAAAAGGGCAAGTTTTTTTGGGTGTTGTCTCTGAAAAAGAGGTGAATTATCTGCCAGGTAAGTACCGATTTATTGTATACTGTAGTGAAGTAACTGGTGCTTACTCGTACATCCCTAATGGCGTAAGGGTGGTCGGAGGGAAAAGGTACGTATCGGAGAGGCGGTATGGTTTCAGGACTTGCTTGTACGTCGCCTATGATTGTTTAGTTGGGCGGAGTAGCTGCAACGAGCGGTCGTGTGCCGCGCCGGCCGTCGTGGCATGTCGCTCGACTTCGTAAGACTACACGACTTTTATCTCAACCATCCTACTTCTAACTTCGAATATGAACAAGCCCAGTGAGTAATATATTGTCATACAATATTTTTTAAACAAGATGTTATTGGTTTGTTTTTATTTTCATTAACGAGGCTGATGGCGTTATCAGTCGCATAGGTATTCATTTTTATTTATTTTTTACGTTCAGTTTAGGTTTTAATCTAGCCATTTGTAAATAGTCACGTTATGAACCCAGCGTAAGTTAGAAACATAAACTGAACCGGTGATTTTAATTAAATTAACAATGTCGTACGAAATTACGTTATTTCAGCTGAAAACCTAAAGTGGATCGTATTTTAATTAACTTCATTTGACTTAGACCAAACAACCATAAAATAGTTTTACTATGTAATCCAAACAATTTAATGGCTTGTAAAATATTACTCTAAACTGAATTAATAATCATGAATAAACGTTACTGTCACGATAATTGTTAGGAGTAAAATAGTCAAGATTTGGTTTGCCAGCGTTTCGCGTGCTCTGTACTCTATTTGGGAAGAGGCGTGATGAATGAGTTTGTGTATGTTATTGTTAAAAATTAAAGTAATAAAGAATGAAGTGATTATTTTATTCAGTTTATACATTTAGGTATAAGTATGGTTCAATGATCACTATTATTATGAAAGTTTTCATTTCTTAATCCATATGTAGGTACACAATAGTACCTTAGCCTGTATTTACACCTGTGTTATTTCACTCTATGTTTTAGTTCCCTGCTTCATCCGCATAGACTGTAGCGCCGTTTCGATAACCCCATTTTATTTTGATGTATGCTTATGTCTATAGGTTTGATTGTGCTCGGCTCCTTTATTAGTTGTATCTCCCATGCTATGACTGTGAAATTGTTGTAGATGTCAAGTTATAGTCATTATATTTTTAGGGGGCTTAAGTCGCTCTCGGAAGTGAAAAGTATAGTAAACCTCGAGTCAATAAAACCGACTAAATACCATTTTTCCAAAAACGCGTAAGATGCTTAAAATTCTGCGGAGCTTACTGTTTTTTCGAGTTGATAAAGATTGTATGGGAGAACAATATTTTAGTTTTTTAGTATTTTACTCGATATTTTTTCATACTTTTCACACCGTATATTTTTTTCCTGAACTTCACGAACATAAAAAAAAATGTTGGCCAAATTGATCCAGCCGTTGTTGAGTTATGCGCCTACCAACATATTGTAAGAAGTGTACTTTGTGGCGCTCGTACGCCAAAACTGTTGACTTTATGAAAAAATAATATTCTCTCTAGTTTTATATTTTGTATAAAACTGTTTAATCGTACCTGAGTCAGGCGGGAGATATTGTCAAAAACTGCTTTTACGCGACATTTTTCCAATATGGCGGCGTGAGCGGCAAAAATACGAGGTGGCAAAGTTGCAATTCGGAAAGAGCACATCAAAATCTATAAAATAACCAAATTTCAAAACTCTCGGAAAACTTTCCAGGTAACCTCAATATTTCGAACCAAATGACTGTACTAAATGCTAACATTTCTAATTATGTACCACGTGTCATGTAATAGTAGGTACATTGTGAAATAAGGAAGTAAGTAAAGCAGATATTAGTAACGAGAGTCTGTTAGAAGCCCGACGCCGCAGGCGAAGGGCTTTTATGACTCGAGTTTGTAATTCCTTTACTGCCCGTGACCCGTGATACAGACAATGATTTTCATCACATTTGCGAGGAAAAACTAAAAATTGCAGAAAATTCATGACGTCACGCCACCGCGCCGCACCGTTCCGCTTGCGCTGTCAGTGTCAGTGCGTTTAGGTCTACTGTCACTTTTTTTTTAATTATATACCACAGCCACAGGCAAGAACTACGTTTCGTACAGAATTCAGATGGTCATACAGCCAGATTCTGCCGAAAAGGTTCAAACAAATTTACAAAAAATACATATGTACTGAAAAACGGGTTGACATACATACATCCAAAGTATTAAATTTATAAAGTTTCATGCTTACGTTTTAATAATTGAATTTTTATTCTTACACTTGTAACCTCCTTAGTCTGAACTCGTACCTACACTAACTTTTGCAAATTTGAAAACTAAACTTTTCCTCCCTTGGGGTGTAAAGATAACTCCCGTGGTTACTATTTAGGCCTTTGTCCTAACCTAAAGGATACGCGCTTGTAATAACACCATCGACGAGCAATTGTGATGAAATAGATCTTTATTATTTCATCAAGTGACTGCAATAGCCAGTTTTATATTGGGTATTTCAATATTTAATTATTGATTGAAATGTTCACAAAGTACATAGTTTACTTACCCTGACTTATTCAATCATTTTATGAAATATTTATAGTTCATTATGTTACGTCATGTAACTAATGTACCTAGGCATGATAATTTCCTTTTGAAATAGATAAAATGGAAAACTAACTAACAGAGCTGGAACATTAACATTGGATACTGAATTACTGATGAAGTAAAAATTATGTAAGTAATTTTGCACACAGGACGTATTATAACAATTTGTAGTGAGTTAATCTATGAATTTATACGGAAAGACTGGAAAATGTTGTGAGAAAAATAAGTGTTACGGATCTCATGAATTGCAAGTAATTATATAATTAATTTATTAGTCAACAGAATGATTTCACGGGTGTGTCGCTTATTTTCGAGTTCCGCACATTCAAGGTCAACGCTCATGTTACATGCCGCATGCTGTATCCACCTTTGCTTGCGTCCTATTTCATTATGGACAAAACTGACATTCAGATCTTGATGAAAATTCGTCCGTATGTATTTTAGTTTTTTTTTTAAGATTTAAGATTGTACAATTTCAGTAACTTTGGAGATAAACACAGAGTATTAAAACATCTTAAACACACCGTATTTGGAGTGAGCAGGGTAAATTTTTGGATCACTTTTGGACTGTTAGTTTTAGTATTAGTTCCACTTGTGATAATAATTATAATTAAGGTAGCATTAGCCTATAAAACTACAACAATTCCGACTCGCGGTTGACAAGACCGAGTACAAGAAGCTGACGGCCAACCTTCAGGACTGAAGAGGCATTTGAAGAAGAAGAAGCCTATAAAAAAATCACATCACCCTTTTGCCATCCCTATTCACTTCATTCGTAACTCAACTGCACTCGTAATCTTTACTCACCCCAAAAGCTACTTTATTGTAAAATAAGTATAGTTTTCTAACAGATATCTCAAAAAAGATTTACTTCGGCAGACACAATCACGGCGTTAATACGTAATATTATAATGTTACATAAGTAGTTATTTCATCCTCAGGGTTGTAATGCGCTATTTCATGGATATTTCTAGGTATCGGACTTCTTTCATTCAACTCGCGAAACCGCTACCGAGTGGTCGTGTTTTGTTTTTTTTTGATGGGCGCATGTTCGCTCTGCATGTTTACAATGTATGCTGTGTGTGCAAGTAGTGCTAAAGTAAGCATAAACGACAACCAGCGAGCGCGCGAGGAGCTTCCGGTACCATGCATGTCCCCGTGCCGCCGGCGGTGTACTCGGGGGTAGACGTTGCCAGCTGGTCCCCAGGGTGTGCCGCCACCCCTGTGCCCCCTTACTTTTAGTAAGTTTTTGACACCAAATAGTTGTTAAGGCGTTGAAAGATTAATTATAGGAAATGGCACTATTTTTTTTTTAAAGATTTTCATCAATTATTTTTTAACTTGTTGACGTTTGATTCACGACTATCAATAAGACGTGCGACTTAAAACAACTGAAAGTTTCGATTTTATAAAGTAGCAATTTATTAAGTGCAAGTATATCACACTATTATAATAAAATAATTAATAATCCAATACAACAAACTGGTCATAAAATCAAGCAAAACGCAACAAGTAGGTACGTATTACAAGTGCACCATCTGCCATGTCATCATTATTTTATATGTCGTATTTTTTTCGCATACCTTACAAACTGCAAGTAAGTAGTAACTCTTACAGTTTTTAAACTTAGGATCATTGTTCAACATACATATATATACTTATATACGTATACTTATACGTATACGTAGGTATCTACTTCGTAAGTTTTATAGGGAAAAGGGCAAGTCATAGCCTTCACAAAATAGTAATTTGTTTGTACATACATATACATACATATATACATACAGTCACGCCTCTTTTCCACAGGGGTAGGCAGAGACCACTTTGTTCCACTTGCCACGATCCTGACATACTTCTTTTGCTTCATCCACATTCATTAGTCTCTTCATACATGCTTGTCGATTTCGGGTACTCTTGACCTGACCTGTTTCTAAAACATCCTCGATTTGGTCACGGAACGTCCGTCTAGGTCTTCCCCTCCCAACACACCCATTCACGCTTCCCGTATAAATCTGTTTAGTAAGTCTTCTTTCATCCATCCTCTCTACATGACCAAACCAGCTAAGCATACTTTTTTCTATTCTAGTCACTATATCTACTTTCACACCAGCTTGTTTCCTTATCTCACTATTTCTAATTCTGTCTTTCAGTGATACGCCTTCCATACTTCTTAATGCTCTCATATCTACCGCATTTATTCTACTTTTATGCTTCGCTTGCCATACCCAACTTTCGCTACCGTACATAAGTGTTGGAACGAGCACCCCTCTGTGGACAGCCAGACGCGCCTTTTTCGACACCTTCTCACTGCTCACGAAGGCGCGCAACGCTCCATTGATCATGTTTCTTGCATTCACTCTTCTTTCAATATCAGTTTCACACTTCCCATCTTTCGTAAATGCCGATCCCAGATAAACAAACTCTTTACTTGTTCTACTTTCTCACCCTCAATCATAATCTCCCATTTTGCCCCACAATCATCTCTTTCAAACACCGTAGCTTTTGTTTTGCTTACATTTACTTTATTTTTGTTTTTATTTACCCAGTGTGATGCCGGGCTAGAATAGCACCTCCCCCTTTCTTCCCGTGGGTGTCGTAAGAGTCGACTCTGGGAAAGGGTTCGTGTATTGTGGGCGATGGGCTAGCAACCTGTCACTACAATATCACGTTTAACCATCTAGTAGCCCTGAAATTGCTAAACGTGGCACTGGATTTTCGAATTCATGTGCTCTGCCTACCCCTCTTGGGAATACTGGTGTGAGAATATGTATGTATGTATGTTTTTATTTGTATTGTTCTACATAAATAGGTACATCACGCCTGCTTTACCAAAAAGGGGAGGCTAAGCACACGATGGTCTATTCCCACTAGTTCTCCTGACAGTTCTACTGGTAGAACTAATGGGAAAATTCATTCCCACTAGTTCTATTATTCGAAGGACTTCAGATAATAGAACTAGTGGGACTGTTTTTTTTTCCAATTTGAAACCGTTAATGAAACGGTTTTAGTGTGACTAAATATTTTTCCAATAAAATTCCAATGGAACTACTGGGAAAAAATCAGTCCCACTAGTTCTATTATCTGAAGTCCTTTGAATAATAGAACTAGTGGGAATGAAATTGCCCATTAGTTCTACCAGTACCAGTGGAACTGGCAGTAGAACTAGTGGGAATAGATCAGCACACGATACGATACTTTGACAAAACTATGACTATTTTACGTTTCGTAGCCACTTTAGGCTTCATTTTCTGGTTTAGGCTTACAGTCATACCTTAAAAAATAATATTTTCACACATGTCATAAACCTTCCCCTCAGGGGTAGCGTTCAAAAAATAGCCTAACAATAATTGTTCTTTGATTGACGATACCCCGTTAAGTAATCTACTTTTCATTTTCACGTATTTTTCGTTCTTATTTCCACCCCTTGTTCACCCTTTTAGGAACAAACGTCAACAGAAGGGGTAAATCAAGTTTGTCCTTTTTTTTAACCGACTTCATAAAAAGGAGGTATTCAATTCGGCTGTTTTTTTTTTATATATGTTACCTCAGAACTTCTAAACGGGTGGACCGATTTCGATGGTTCTTTTTGTATTCGATAGCAAATGGCTTCCCATTGGTACCATTTTAATTTCATCAAGATCTAACTAGTAGTTTTTGAATTATCCTTTAAAAAAAAAACAAAGGGCATTCGGGCATTTTAGTCCGAACTTACATTTGTACATACTTACATACAATCACGCCTGTATTCTTAAATGGGGTAGGCAGAGCACACAAAACGCTACATAGACAAAACTATTTCTATGTCACGCTTCGTGGCCACTTCTAGCACATTTTTTGTAGGTTTTGAGTTAGCAGGTATAATAGTGACAGGTTGCTAGCCTGTCGCCTAAAATTGACTTTAACCTATGTCCTTAGTCGCCTCGTGCGACATCCACAGAAGAAATGGAGAGTATTTTTATGAGTATTCGCTGATAACCGATCTGGAAAATTCCTTTTTTGTCTGAAAGGGTATAGTTTCCAGGTAGTCCGATTGTCAGCATATCTTGACCTGATGATGGCAACCCTCAAATTTTATAGGCACAGGTAATTTTTTTAGTACATTTTTCAAAGATACACCGGTATTTACGCTTGGCAGTAAAAAAAATGTGACTGAGCTGATGATGAAAGGCCAACTCCTTAATTTTTAGGAGTTAAAGGATATTTTTTTCAATACTGAATACACCTGCAGACTAGAAATTATAGTTTCAGTAATTAGCCAGGCCTGCTGCTTCTCAAGCGTTGCATTTCTGCTAATGCTCGTTTATCGTGGAGTTTACTTAACAGTTTAGATTTAGAGGGTTCTAAATCAGGTAGAGCTATTCTTTCTAAAGCCTTGAATCTGCTGAGAGCTACGTATACCTACTTGATCTTAAGTAAATCCGTACCAATATATAAATGTGAAAGTGTGTTTGTTTGTTTGTTTGTTTGTTTGTCCGTCTTTCACGGCTAAACGGAGCGATGGATTGACGTGATTTTTTAGGTAGAGATAGTTTAGGACACGGAGAGTGACATAGGCTACTTTTTATCCTGGAAAAAATTGATGTTCCCGAGGGAAAACAAAAATATAGTTTGCTTGATAGATCGATATCGATCGATGATAGATCGATATCAATCGATAACCGATCGATAGATGATAGATCGATGGCGCCGTGTGTCGTTTGAAACGAGAAGTTTTCTTATAGTTGTGCTTTATACCGCAATATAACCGAGTTCCACGCGGGCGGAGCCGCGGGCGGAAAGCTAGTATGTACATAAACTGAAGTTTCCTTTCAGGATATAGAATTTGAAGTCGATTTTTTTTTGTTTAAAATTATTTCTATTTATAGCTGTGTTCACAAAGTTTTGGGCCATTCCATTATCGCGGGTGCAACGTTTAGACGCCTGTTTTAGTTTATCCTAATTAAATAAAAAACATTTTAGATAAAATTAGTCTTTGAAGGAATACATTTTAATATGTTCTCTTTATATGAAGTAACAAAAAAAATTGAATACTTTTTTAAAAGCTAGGAGAAATGTTCAAAGTGCCTTCGCGGGTGCAACAGATTTGGCCCTACCTTTCCAGATCACATACAAGAAACGTATAAATCTGTTAATTCTGATACATTAATTATTTTATGCCCTAACATTTTGAAACGTAATGAAATAACAAAGAACATAAAATGGAAACTGTAATCAAAGTAAAAATAAATAATGATTTATACATTTTTTCATCAATCGCGGGTGCAACCGCGAAATATCGCGGGTGCAACCCGTCTAATTTAAGTGAACATTTCACTTAGAATGGAACTAAATTTGAGATGAACTTATACTTATTATGCTCCATTATACTTTTGTTGTTGATTATATTAATTATTTCTTTTGAAACACGTGAAAATATTATTTCCATCAGTATTTTTCTTTGGCGCTTCCAATACTGCAAGCTCAGGATTATTTTTTTAATTTTCGTCTATATTTCTGTGAAGCAGTTTCCTTATGTTGCTCCATTGTCATTATAAACTATATTTCTGTTAAAAACACAGTAGAGACACACGCATTAAATATATATCATCAATCGTCTTTAATATACTTATACAAATTAGTCAAGGTATATCAAAAACACGAATTGTATAATTCAGCCATACTCAAAGTGTTCCGCAATACCACTGTAGGGGTTCCGCAAGAATTTAGAAAGAAAAAAACACCGATCTCTAGTCAAAAGTTTTGACGCCTGGCCTCGTATACACGGACGGACTGATGTATAAAGAATACACTTCTAAAACCTGTTGTTTTTTTTAAAGGCTCCGTTAAATATTTCGCTTTATAAAAGGATTTCGTCACTAAAAAAGTTTGAGAACCGTTGGTATAATTAGTCACACAAAAAGGTCGACTTTAAAAAAGTTGCACCCGCGATCTCACATCAAGATCGCGGGTGCAACCGATTTAAGGTATCGATTATATAAATATAACAATCAGTACAGTCCAAAAAACAAAAACAAAATGTTTAGTTTTGATTTCTTCTTACTTTTGCAAAGTTTCAGAACTTTAATTATTTATTTCAGTGAACAAAGTAAACTTTTATATATTTTGCGTCGCGGGTGCAACAACTTAACAGTGTATTTTTGCAGTCCATTACTTTCAATAATTAACAACATATACTTACATTTTTTGGTACACAAAGACAAACGAATAATGTCAGTTCACTATTAGCCGGTAAAACTATACCTCAAAACGTCTAAAACAAATGATTCATGCCAGTATTGCTAGTCATGATTTTACAACTTCTACTAATCCTTCGATAGCAATATTTTGAAACACGACAAAAATGAGAATATGGTATAAAATCGCATAAAAATTATATGGTTATTAAATTTAGACTATCTTCTTTCCATAAGTAACAATAGAAATAGCTAATAGCGTTATTGAAAAAAGAGTGATTGAAATCGTCTATAGCGGAATGGCCCTTTTACAATTAAAACCTTATAAATTAACGGTTTTTTTAGAGAAACTTTACCCTCTCGACATGATTATAGAAAATTGAAAGTTGTAAACTCCGTTTCTACATTTTTTTAAATAGTCTAATCATTATAGGAAATCACCTCGGAATTCGAGATACCCAGCTGAAAGTTCTGTAAATATTTGCGTATTGACGCCCTAAAAGTGGTCTCAAAACCTACATATCCTAGGGTGTGGGTAAATATTAAATTTCAAGGTCAAAAGTCACAAAAATCGGTTTTTTTGCGTTTCTTTTGTAAATATCTCATTTCCTATGGGTTTCTGCTATTTGTGTTTCTTATCAATATTGTAGAATACAAAATTTTCTACATATTTTGCGTCCATATTTTTTTTATACGGTGAACCGTTTTCGAGATAGAGGTCGGAGAACGCGCGGTCACAGTATTACTTAAGTCAACCGGTGCCTCCGGTCAAAAACGCGCCATATATACTTGATGAACTATCGATAGATCAATGATTAGAAATATTTGATTAATTAAATCAACGTGGCTTTGGGTTGGCTGCTGACTGTCTTCGTTTTTTGGCGTAAATTAGAAGATGTGGCCCTCTACGCTGGATTTTTGCAATTATAGTTGATTTTTTTCTATGTACCTGTCCAGCTGGTTTTCGATTTGTGACGTAAAATGAGGTGACCCACTAAGGTGAATATTTTTTGTAATGGAGGTATGTCGATTTCTACAGTAGTTTCGTTGGGCTCTAGTGCTTTCTAATCAGGGTTACCAGGTACTCCAGATCTTCAATTTTCCCAGTTTTTATATTTTTCCCTTATGTAGCCATTAATCCCTAATTCTGGACCAAATTTCAGCTTTGTGAGCTTATGGGAAGTAGGTACTAGTTCTATTTTGATGATGATGAGTGACTGAGTGAGTGTTGAAAATGCGAAACTTTGCTTTCGTTTAACTTCGGAACTAAATGACCTGCTGGCTTGAAATTTTGGATTTTAAGTATGTAATTATAGCTTACTAGATGACAAAAATTTCAGCGTTCTGGTCTTATCCAGAAGTGCTCAAATAGGTGCCTGAAAACGCGGCGAAATGGATCCAGTAAAGGATAGTACGGCAGTGCTTGCTTCGCGCTCGACTTGGTGGGGGCACGGCCGTGCCCCCCGACCATCAACTTCTGCAGCATTTTGAAGTTTTACAATATCCGTGTCGTTTTTGCCATCGAAGTACCCAAGGCCTTAAGTGATGCTGTGACTGCGCGCTCTCCGACCTATATCTCGAAAACGGTTCGCGGTATAAAAAAAAAATGGACGCAAAATTTGTAGAGAATTTTGTATTTTCCAATATCGATAAGAAACACAAATAGCAAAAATCCACAGGAAATGAGATATTTACAAAATAAACTGATGGAATCTTCTAGTCTAAAAAAAAAAGAAGCGAAAAAATCCGATTTTTGTGACTTTTGACCTTGAAATTTAATAGTTGCGCACACCCTAGGATATGTAGATTTTGAGACAACTTTTAGGGCGTCAATATGCAAATATTTACAAAACTTTCAGCTGGGTATCTCGAATTCCGAGGTGATTTCCTATAATGATTGGACTATTAAAAAACATGTAGATGACGATTTCTGTCATGTCTATACTCTAACTGTAGATAGCAACGGATTTCTAGAATCATATCATAACGGTAAAAATAACATTTTAATCCATAGATTTATTTAATCTTATAAACTTCCACTCCCTTATAATCTCCTAAAGGAATAATGGTTAAGAAGAATGATGGATATTCTTTTATTTCTATCCAATACATTGTTTTCAAAGTTTTAAAGTGGCATCTTGTTTAACAATATTACATTATAAACTCTTAAATTTCGGGAGATCCATTCTTAGCAGATGCCTACGTCACATTAACTATGTGTGTACCAAATTACATCTTAATCCGTTCAGCGGTTTGACGTATAAATACATAAATAAATATCACTGGACAATATTTACACCAATCACCTAGTCCCAAAGTAGGCGAATTAATGCCTGTGTTATGGGTACTAGACAACGGATAAACTTAATTATATATAGATACTAGCTTTTGCCCGCGGCTCCGCTCTTGTTAAATTCGGGGTATCACAGAAGAGATAGCACACATACCAATTTTATAGCTTTCTACATTGAAAACTTCCACTCTTCACTTTTGGGAAATGGGGGGTTTTGAAGAGACAAAATGTAGCGTATGTCACTCTCCATGCCCTAAACTATCTCTACCTAAAAAATCACGTCAATCCATAGCTCCGTTTAGCCGTGAAAGACGGACAAACAAACAAACAAACACACTTTCACATTTATATATTGGTACGGATAAACATCCAAGACTCGAAAGCAAACGTTCGTATTCATCATACAAACATCTGCCCCGACCGGGGATCGAACCCGGGACCTTGAGCTTCACAGTCAGGTTCTCTAACCGCTGGGCTATCCGGCCGTCAAATATGCGTCGATGTGTCGGTCAGTTTACTCTTACGTTCTCCGTTACTACGGATTTATTGTTAATCCAGATTGTCAATTTCCTGCATACCATACATGCATGATGTGTTAAATTGTAAAATAAATGTGTAAATCAAAATGTACACTCAACTGACTTAAACGAACCAAAAAGCAGCTGCATCACGTCAGCTGGTAATAAGTGCCTATGTAACGCAAGTCGAGCGAGCGACGGAGCACAGCCGTAAGGTTTCTGCCCAATGCGAACTTTGATGTGACGCATTTAAGTAGAGGACCGGTACAGCTACTAATTAGTACTATTGTATTAGAAGCAGCAAACTATAACGGATATTGATTTACTTGTTGAATATGTACTCAGGAAGCCCTACGTGTAAAACATGCTTAATTGCTATAAAGCGCTTCATCACAGCACCTATATTATAGAGATGTACCTACTAATATACAGATACAATTAGCGCGATAGGTACATCTTATTACATTTTATTGTAGAATAGAAACCGTTGTTATCAACATTATAGCAGTGCTGAGTGACAGGGAGTTATAGACACCCTCCCCGCAGGAAACGTGGAATGTTGATTCCACAGTGCTGCAATCTGATGCATATTTTTCGAAGTAATTATCTTTTTACGGAGAAGTCCTTTTTGTTTCTGTAAGAGCGCTAATAAACGCACGGCAGTCAGATACTTATGCTTTCAATTTAGGTTTTTGATAACGGACTGCAACCGTACCGCAACGGCATGGCAGCGGGCTATAACCAGCGGCACGGTAAACGTGCGGCATCGGCCCGACACAAATCGTCTAAATTGAAAGCGCCTTTAATCAATATCTCTTATTTTTAAACATACTGAATAGTGAAATTGCATATGTGTGAGTACTGTGAACGTGCCAGCTCTAGTTAATCGATCTATAATCCAGACCGGCTTTTTTACCAGACGTGCAATTCTGCCAGTGACGGCTGAAATTAATAGTATGCGAAAACATGCCTTATACCTATACATACATGTAATTTAAGAAACACCAAGTACATTTTTAGGAATGAAATACAACCTAGCTACGCTAGCAACCTGTCATTATTGTTCCTCTTACCTGAAATTCTAAAAGATATGCCAGAAGTAGTCAGGAAACGTGAAATAGCCATGGTAACCGTTATAGTTAATTTCTGTAATATACAGATATTTTAACGCAATGATGCTCGAAGCCATTTCTTCGAATGAAAAATCCATCTTGGTCGCAACACTAGGACGACAGGCACTAACCGATATCATGTTGCGAATGCACTGAACTTCACGTCGGGATTTACTTTAAACACATCCAGTCTCCGCCCCGTCCTCGTTCTGTTCACATTCTAAACATGTTACATAAAGAGATCTTTATTAAAAAATAAAAATAAAAAATAAAAATTATAATTAGGTAGGTAGGTATGTGCTCAACATACTTAATTAGAAAAATATTTGGCCATTTTTTTTTCTGGAACTTGAATTTGAAACTTAAAAACTTATTTTTGCAGTTGGATTCCTGTCATATAATGACGACAAAGTTAAGTCCCTTGGAGGCTTAATCAGTCAACCTTGATAGTATAATTTTGTTCGATGACGACTAATGTTTACAATCTATGCCAAATTTGGTACCTTGGTTTCGTCCGTTTCCTGGTTTTACGAAACGGGGAAAACTGAAGGCCTTGGAGGAAGTTTTTGCAAGGATATCCCTTCCTAAATAATAGTGCAATTCCAGCTACCCTGAAAATACATGTTTATGTTAAACGTTGAATATAACGTAAAACGTAAAAACGTATAAACGTTTGCCCCGTGTGTTGCCGGGTTAGAATAGCACCTCCCCATTTCTTCCCGTGGGTGTCGTAAGAGTCAACTCTGGGAAACGGTTAGTTTATTGTGGGCGATGGGCTAGCAACCTGTCACTGCAATATCATGTTTAACCATCTGGTTACCCTGAAATTGCTAAACGTGGCACTGGATTTTTGAATTCATGCCTACCCCTCTTGGGAAAACAGGCGTGACAATATGTATGTATAGGTCTGTTGAATATAAAAAAACAAGACAGGTCACATTACAATTACATCGATAAATTATTCACTTATTGTCAATGCTTTTTTTGACAGTGAGTTAAAAAATCAGTTTTATTTCACTATGACCCTTCACCGGGTCGAAAAATTGACCCGAAATATGTCGAGATAATTTCGATAATGAGACGTGAGTGTTTCAGATTTATTTTACTATCAGTCTCACGGTAGTTTTATATTCCCGATTTATATAATTTGATACTTGGCAATTATTTAAAAACGTATGAAGCGCAGTAGGCGTGATCTTGTCATCCCCACGCCCATTGTAAGACACACCCCGCGGTAAGCGAAACACCGCCCACTCAACCATTTTGTTTTGTTCACATACGACCCAGAAATTGGTAGCGACTTTAATTTAGCGTATTGGACGTGCACCACTATTACAGTATTACGAATACTTCTTGAAGATACATGGTGACTGGATATTACAGATATTATGAACTATCACTGCAATCTTACTACAGCTAATAAGAAATGATAATTTCTAGTCAAACTCATATGAAATGAACATTAGATACTCTGATTTATTGCGAATTCTATCGGAATTTATCAAAATGAGCCGTGCAAGAGCTATGAGTTGTGATAAAAAACGGCTGCTATTAGGAGCATAAACCACTTAGCTGGAGGCTGCAACGAATCACATATTTTCGAAAAATAAGTAAAACAAACAGCCAGAAAATAAAAATAAGCTTTAATAGTTTTACTTTACTAGTCACTTGACATTGCTATTTTGCCATCGGTACGAAAAAAGAACTCTAATTTCAAAACCTCGCTATCATTACATGCGATGTTGGATGTGTGCGTGGCCTCAACTCTCGTGGCTATGCCTATACCTACCCGATTTTTTTTTCAGATGAAAAATTTTATTTAAGTTAAAAAAGAGTGACTCAAACACTAAATTTTACCATAGTTTATTTAAATGCACCCGAAGAAAGTGGTATATTTGCTTTATTTGAGAAAGTGATTCTTCTAAACGAGTTTACCCTTGGGAAAAGTGCACAAGTAGTGAAAGTGAGCGTTTTCAACTTATCCCAATGAATCTCAAATAAAGGCAAATTCACAATAAACAATGGTAACAATATATGTACACTCTAGTCCCTTGGGAGTAGAAAGTAATTCACGTTTTAATAAACCTTCTACTTATACATATTATATTCCGTTTGTTTTAACATTAGACTTTTAAAGGACAATACATATGTCGTTATTGCAATACCACTCATTACTGTTTGTAATATTTTTCCCAATACAAATGGTTACACCGTTTGAGGTGACACCTTGGGTTTACCTACTTAAATATGTGTGAGTTTTGACGATTAAAAATCGAATGCTATACGAAATTAAACATGCCCAAAACGTGTTAAAACTGGCTGTTTAAGTGGTTTCCAAGGCCAATTAAAAAAATTTACTTTAGCCCCTAGAGCTTAAAAAGGAGTTTTAGGCCCGCTATATAGGGACTAAAGAATCACTTTAAGAGCATGAGAAGTGAAAAATAATATATAGTTTTACCTGTGTTATTATGATATTAAATTCTACGTTTTAGTTTCCCCCTTTTTCCGCATAGACGGTATCGCCCTTTCGATAGCGCAATATCGTAATGGTACACTCAGAATTTTGGTTCGTAATAAGTAATTGTTTATAAGTTAAAAAAGTGAAAATAAGTTATTTAACTTTGAAATTTATGTAAATTAAAGAAATCTTGTCAATTTACAGCCAGTATATGTTTTCTGGGAGACTTATCTCATATTCATATTCGAAGTGAAAAGTGCGTTAGGCCTTGAGACTAAAAGCCAACTAAGCACCCTCGGTTTCTCACAATATTCTTACTCAATTACTTATTTCGAGAGTTAAACCACCACCGCTGGTGCATATTGGCTTCGTTTCGTCCCTCACTATAGAATATGCTATTGTTAGGTGATCGATTAAATCATACCCTTTACTATGTTAATTTGCCAAATTATGTATAGCAATTGAGGCACTGGGTCTCCCATCCTATACTTATGCACTGAAGTATTATTGGCTACTGTTCACATAATAGAACATTATATATACATACATACACTACTTTGGCATTTATCATGACTTTTCCTTTACATGCCATAACTGATTTCACTATGCGATAAAATGCTGACGCGCTAATGTAATGCGTTTTGAATTGTACCTATGTACCTAGCTGATGGAGTGATGAACAATGCTAAGATGTCGGAAATATGTGTATGCTTCACTCGCGGCTACAATAGATATGAGTAGCTGGATATAATAGCATGTTCGTCATTTGCACTAGATGCAGTTGCAATGATGTGTTTGAGAGGGAGAGGGGGAGGCTGACGTGCGAGTCTGAAGTGCGGGGGAGGTGGACTTGCTAGATTGCGCTGCTTCCGTTTGCACACTTATAAGCGCGAGCGCAAGTAACCGATGGAGTTACAAGAGCCCGTAATCCTGTTACAACAACATTACAATTTATACAATATGTAGGTCTATATGTAAAAAGAACGTGATTTTACTTTTCAGTTGTATTCTAACATTATTATTTATTTCGTCGTCCAACGCTTACAACAATCTTATATCTCATTAGTAAGAATCTGAATTAGTCATATCTTGGAGTAGAAGTATGTAGGTAAACATTTTATTCCAAGTACATACAATACGCTATTAACGCTGCGTTGTGTGAAGCGCGGTTGCGTAAGTAATACATCCATGTACTTGAATACTGTGTAATCTGAGTTGGACTTTAAGTGAATGAGAGTAGGTACCTACCAAGTATTATTGAGAGAAACTACGACTCTTTCCTTTCGTATTTATGTTGAGCGTACTCTACCTAAAATCTAAAATAGAAGTGCACGAAAAATAGTAGATTGTTCAATAAGGGACTAAAACAAGCCATTATGGTTGTTTAGTCTTGCGTTAAACACTCTACTTTTCACTTTGAATGCGAGGAAAAAAACGATGTTAGTTATGTTATAGGTATACAAAATTACAATATTTATTATAACAAAGCTGCCTATGTACAAATATGTCTATAAAGTATTTTTGGCACAGTGACAATTAACGCCATTTTTAAAGATGTGGAAATAGCCTCATTATCATTTTGAGGTTATTTATTTTCTACGTCTATAAAAATGGCGGTAATCCTACATTCACAAACACGGTGATGGGCTGTTTAAGGGATTTCTAAGGGGTTTCATAAATTACGTGAGGTGTTTAAGGGGGAGAGGGGGTCGAGTCAAATCTCATCTAATCTTACGTTGGGGGGAGGGGGGGTCACTGCAAATATGGCGCAATTTTTTTCTTGTATGAAACAAAAGAAATACTATTTTGGTCCGTTTAATCGAGATAGAACTTTGCCTAAGATAAAAACAGTAGTGTGGATGGCGCTTTTGACACTTCATGAGTGTCTCCGACCGAAGAAAAATTAAAGACTTTTTTGTACAGACTTGTTTTGTTTTTGCCTTTTTTTTGTTTTGTATTTTGAAGTACGTCATTCACTTTTTTTCTTTTTAAATTATTTTTTTCTTTTTTAATAACAATACAACTCGTTTACGTAAGAAACCCACATTTTGAAAAATCTCACGTGTGATGGGGGGATGGGGGAGGGGGTTGAATAAAAAAAAAACTTTAGTCCCTAAGGGGGCGTCCATAAATTACGTGAGGTGTTTTTTTAACAATTTTCTGACTGAATATACCTACCTTTTAATTAATTTGGTACTTATCGTTGGGAAAAGTATAGCGTACAACTCGTTCATAAAATCATTACACACTCGACTTTATATAAATATTTGCTTGCCAAATGCTTGTGAAATGGTGCGTTTTATGCACCCGTTCTACGATCTACTATTCCCTTCACGTCTTCTATACTCTGTTTATTTTAAGGTGATACTTGTCAAATCTTTACATATTTTCAAGTAAACCCAAAATAGCGGCGCAAATTATGATTACGTTTGAATTGAAAACATTATAACAAACAACAGTGAGTGTATTGGCATTAATAATTTCTAGTTTTACAATCGAATTCCAAAGATAATTTCAAATTGTATCCGTTGAAATTCTCAACCTAAAAAAACGGAGTATAAAAGTACCTACGTCAATATTGAGAAGAGTGGCCAAAGTGACAGTTTTAGTCTGTAGGACTAGGATCTAAAAAAACGTAGATCTTTATTGAGGCGCAAAAAAGACTTACAAGGAAGGGTACCCAACTGTCCACCTCCGATTTGATTCATTTTGATATATGTTATAGAGTAGTCTAAAATAACGGACTAATTTTTTTTTTAGCTGCCCAAACTCAATCTGTTAGGAGAAAATGGCCGCCAAAGTGCTGAAAATTGACAAAACCTACTAATTTCCGTAGTGAGATTTGTTCAAAAAAAGTGATAATTAATTACTAGTTTTGTTACTATGCCAAAGAACATAAATAAAAACTCGAGGGGTGTTTCGGCATATCACCACAAACTCATTTTTTATATAAAAAAAAACATGTCAAAATTTCACAAATTTCGCCCCTACACTCACTTTCTTGAGGTAATTTTTTTAGCTTGAAAACTTCTTGGTTGATGATCTTGGCTAATGGTTATGAAAAGACAACAAGAAAACAATGGGCAGTCTGATTTATTAAAAAAACTGAACTTTATACTATTTTCCATTTAATATAATTTCAACCTGACTTAAAATGACATGATGATGACTTAAATATTCCAAACATGCTATACCATACGGTTTATAGTACAGTGTAATGTACATTTTGGCGTCAAACCCTGATGAGTTAGTATTTTAACTTTTATGGTGTAATATATATATATTTATATATGCTTTATTGTTATTCTTATTAAATTGGTTGGCGAGGTTGACTATTTTTTTTTTTTTTTCAGGTCAATATTGTGAAAAACAAGTTATCCTTACTAAAATTACCAAGAACTGTTTTATGTCAAGTATTTTTTGACTTGATTCCCGATTGTGAATTAATGCTTTCTGAGGAAAATAAAAATATTATCTTGTGCCGAAAATGCACAGTTTGCCGAAATAATTCATGATTTTGGCTACAAGCACCCCAAACAGCTAAGCGATGTCTTTTGCAAAAATTATATTGAAATCTGTTATATTAGCATGTATTAAATAGTTTTTGTTAGTACGATAGATTGCTTCAATCCACACCTGGCTGAGGGCAAACCATCTTTAAACGTCAAAATTTCAGCCATAAGACTTCCACTGCTGAACATAGGCCTCCCCTTTAGACTTCTATAAGTACCTGTTGGAAGCGACCTGCATCCAGCGTTTTCCGACGACCTTTATCAAGTCGTCTGTCCATCTTGTAGGTGGACACATAATTCTTTTTTTTTTAATTGATCAGACTGCCAATTGTTTTTTATTGTTATTTTTATTGTCTTTTCATGACCATTAGCAATGAGACCATGAACCAAGAAGTTTTCAAACTAAAAAAATTACCTTAAGAAAGTGAGTGTAGCAGCGAAATTTGTGAAATTATGACATGTTTTTTTTTATATAAAAAGTGAGTTCGTGGTGAAATGCCGAAACACCCCTCGAGTTTTTATTCATGTTCTTTGGCATAGTAACAAAACCAGTAACTAATTATCACTTTTGTTGAACAAATCTCACTACGGAAATTAGTAGGTTTTGTCAATTTTCAGCACTTTGGCGGCCATTTTCTCCTAACAGATTGAGTTTGGGCAGCTAAAAAAAAAATTAGTCCGTTATTTTAGACTACTCTATAACATATATCAAAATGAATTAAATCGGAGGTGGACAGTTGGGTACCCTTCCTTGTTAGTATTTTGAACAAATGGTTAATGAATTATCGTAAATAGGATTAGCTATACCAAAAATATGAAAATACCTTATTATCTTTGACCCGTGAGGTGTCGGGTTTAGAATAACATCTCTCCATTTTTTCCTTGGATGTCGTAAGAGGCGACTAAGGACATAGGTTAAGGTATACTTTAGGCGATAGGCTAGCAACCTGTCACTATTGTACCTGCCAGCCTGCCACCTCAAAACCGAAATAATACTATGCTAGAAGTGGCCACAAAACGTGAAATAGTCATTATTTTGTCTATGTAGCGTTTTGTGTGCTCTGCCTACCCCGTTTGGAAATACAGGCGTGATTGTATGTATGTATGTATGTATTTTAAGTACCTGCCTATATAATTTTACTTAATTAGTATGTTTAGGTATATGTCGGACATAATTTTGAAGTACATACTTCTGACTTTATTCATTTTTATTGTCAGATGTTGGTAAGGTTAAATAAAGTTACTTCTTACATTTTGGTGTGATCAAATTGAATAAAATACAGAATTCTTTAACATTCTATAAAGCTATGTCCTGGACATATGTATGCTTTCAGGTTATTGCTAATTTGAAGTCGTTTTTTTGGGTTAAAATTATACTTTGGAAGTTATCACAATACACACATTATGTTAGCAAGTAAAAGGTGGAGAATGTGAAATATTACTATACCTATTGATGAAAAATTACTTAGGAAAATCGTGTTGTTAATCGAATGACAACGCCATCTTGTAAAGGCGGGTACAGACTACTGTACCGTAAAATGCAATGCAGGTAACATGATAGGAGCATTTGCATGTGGACGTTAAATTATTTCATTGCGTGTTACATTGCGCTGGATTTTTCAATTCATGTGCTCTGCCTACCCCTCTCGGGAATACAGGCGTGAGAATATGTATGTATGTATGTACTGCATGTTACTTTACATCTTGTAGGTACTCGCCTTAAAATCAGATTGAACTATAACGTCTTGCACTAAGAGCAAATAGGTAGATGACACTTTTTAATCCGCTAGACAATCTTCATACTGCGATATCCATGCACTTTTGACGCCTACTACTATAGGTATGTACAACGCTCGATGCGTTTGGCCTACACTCGTACAAGTGCAAGGTTATTTCACTGTCACTTATCATTTATGTAGTGCAGTGCATTTGTATATCTCTTTCTGTACGTCGCCGGCCGCGTGCTACACAAGTATTCCTATCGTTATACCTTGTTCGCAACTCTTTGTCAAATACTGCTTTGGTAAATTGCAACTTCAGCGGTTGAGGTATAAATGAAGTTCGGAACCCAAAGAGTGACTAAGTAATTATAAAAAACCGGTCAAGAGTGAGTCAAACT
Organism: Adoxophyes honmai; assembly: GCA_005406045.1. NCBI lineage: Eukaryota > Metazoa > Arthropoda > Insecta > Lepidoptera > Tortricidae > Adoxophyes > Adoxophyes honmai. Next base: position 156,876 of record BHDV01035720.1, read on the forward strand.
TCTGCACCGAAGATTCTGAGCCGTCCTCTAATTTTTCACTACATCTTAAAAACTATATGCTACTATTTTCATGTTTAAGAGCTTAACAGCAGCTAACTTTTTTGCCTGTAATCTGTAACAATGTAATGATGCATATATCTACACTACATTAATTATGTTGAAACAAGTAACGAAGACATTACTATTGGTAAGTGAAAATAGTAAGTACATAGATAACCGTTACATGTGATGTGACACATCTGAGCACATAAGGCAATATGTACCCACATAAGGCATCTTAATTAAGTATACAAATTCACATCAATTTGTATGGTGAATTTGTATACATAATTAAGGTACGTTATGTGGATACATACTTTTGGAAACTAGGAAACGTTTACAAGTTACTGCACGCGATTGTACCTGAGTAAACTTTTACTTTAATTACTAAAATACTAAACACTGATGAATGGTAACTACCAATTTCATAGTCATAATCTCATAATCAGTGATTCTTATAGGAGACGGAGTATAGACGTGACAGATTATTTTACTTAGGTACAGTTAATTTTGTGATTTAAATATCATTCTCACTTAACGAGATAAAATCACGTTATTTTTATAAGAAACTAGCTTTTGCCCGCGGCTCCGCTCGCGTTAAATTCGGGGTATCACAGAAGAGATAGCACACATACCAATTTTATGGCTTTCTAAATTGAAAACTTCCACTACTCACTTTAGGGAAATGGGGGGTTTTGAAGAGACAAAATGTAGCCTATGTCACTCTACATGCCCTAAACTATCTCTACCTAAAAAATCACGTCAATCCACCGCTCCGTTTAGCCGTGAAAGGCGGACAAACAAACAAACAAACAAACACACTTTCACATTTATATATTGGTACGGATTTTATTAAGTAGGTACCTCGATGTTTAGACCACGTCACAGTGACCGTGGTCACGTGTAGACTGATCCTATTATGCTTTGATAGCAGTATCCACAAGCACATATACGCCGAATAATTTTCTGTGAAAAAATAATACTTAATTTAAAAATAAAATAAAAAACAGGTTCTTATTTTTTAGAAGTTTATGTGTTGTCATACTATAGAATTTTTAAAGTACTTTGTGTGTTTTTGCAGTGAGCCGAACGCGAGCACGGCACCGCCGTATGAGCTGACAATAGGCGCGGGCGGCGGGCCGGGCGACGTCGCGGCGGCGCTCGGGCCGGCGCCGACGCCACTCCGGCTGCACTCGCCCCCGGGTCGGCAGAGAAGCGCTTCGCGAAAGAGAAAGGAAAAGCACTAGTAAATTCTCTTACAGACTAAAATAACACTACATTACATACCTACATACATATATATTCTCAAGCCTTTATTCCCAAGAGGGATAGGCAGAGCTCATGTATTAAAAAAACCAGTAACACTACTTTACTTTCATTAAATTACGTGACATTTCGCGATTTTCACCACAAGTCGAAATTTCGGTTTCTGAGACAGCTTGTAGCAGTCGCTTTAGCACAGTAGACTTTATGATAGTATGAAATAAATAAATAATTAAGTAATTAATTTAATAAATAATTTGCAATAAATAATACATATTTAATCCCGTTTCCGAATCTTGGATTAGTTTGAAATTAGATAGGGAGTGTACCAGTGTACCTGCCAGTGTAACACACGGAACGAGTCCTAAACACATTATTTCGGTTAGGGGGCTCCTTAAATTACGTGAGGTGTTTTTTTCAATTTTCTGTCCCTCCCTCCCCCCTTGGTGAAATGTCGTGAGATTTTATTCAACCCCATCCACCAAACTCACGTGAGATTTTTCAAAATGTGGGTTTCTCACGTAAAAGCGTTGGATTGTTTTTTTTAAGAAAAAATAATTTGAATAAAAAAGTGAATGACATTACTTTAAAAAAATAACTTGACTTTTTCTTGGTTCGGCGGCTAAACTCATGAAGTGTCAAATATAATGGCTTAGGCAATGATGTATCTCGATTTTAAATGGTCTAAAATAACAGTTTTTTTGTTGCAAACAAGAAATTTGATTTGACTCGACCCCCTGCCCCCCTTAAACACTTCACGTAATTTATTGACGCTCCCTTAAATTCTGTGGGCTCACTCGCAAAAAGCTGTAATCAGAACTTGTTTTACTTGTTTTGACCGCTAAAAACCGTTTTTCTTTATATAACGGAGTTATGGCTATTACAAATACAGTATCTTATTACAGTTTGTTTTTAAGCCCTAGATACCTGGGTACAGTTTGTATGAAACCCACGACAGTGGTCGCGATACGTTAAATCGCAAGTTTTTAGTTTAATTTAACCATGTTTGAATATCGCACTTTGAAGTTGAAATGTTAGTGGTTTATTCAAGTGGACATTTTGTTGTTAAGTTGCAGCAGCTCTGACGAGTTCGGCATGTCGACTTGCGACAACGCCTACATCCCAAACACGGCTCCGTCGTCCCCAATGAGGTCCCGAAAACGCAAAGGATCTTTGTAAGTAATTCGAAATGAATACCTCATTACACCGTGTCCAATAAGTTCGAATACAGTAGAAATATTGAATAAAACTAATTTACGAAAAGGTATTACAATTGGAATTATATTTTATTAATGGCACACTTATATATATGCTTTATTTATAATAAATATTTCGGAATAACTCCACCTTTAACTTTTTTACCAGCTTCAAACGCTTCTCGAATGAATCACACGCGGCACGCACCATTTTCATTGGCATTTCATCCCAAATCCGCTCGATAACCTTTTTGAAATTATCTAGGTTTATGATTTTATAATCATGGAGTTTCTAAAGCATGTACGACCATACAAAATAATCCTGTACGTTCAAGTCTGGAGAACTGGGTGGCCGTTCATGTTTCGGCAAAATATCTGTTAAATTAGCCTGACACCAAGCTTGAACGATATTTGCCTTATGTGAAGGAGCTCCGTCTTGTTGGAACACATAATATTCATTCCCAAACATACTTTTCAAGTTTGGGGCAACAATCTTCTCCAATACTTCGGTTTTATAGTAAAGTGCGTTAATTTTAACGCCTTTATCGGTAAACACTAAAATCAGTTTACCCCGCTTACAGACTGCACCCCACACCATGACCGATGGTGAGCTCTGGAACCTAGGAACATTTTTCTGGTAGTCCGGAATGTCTTCTATCCGTGATGCCCACCATCGATCATTTTGGGCATTATGGGGCTGTTCTAACACAAACAGTTTCTAGTCAGAAAAAACAAACTGGTGACCGGCGTGCCAAGAAAGAATCGTGTTAGATCTTTGCACTCTCTTTTTTTGGTCGCTTCGGAAATGCCATGTACTTTGCGTTTTTTATAAGCACGGCATCTCAGATCCATCCTCAAAATATTGTGCACGGATCCTTTTGATATTTTTAGGTCAGCAGCTAATTTTCTTATGGAGCGGTGTTTATTCCGTCAAAGTCCCTCTCTTATAATCTTGACTACTGAATCGGTTCTAGCTGAACGTGGCCGGCCGAATCTTTTCTAGTCTTCTATCAAGGAGGTCTCTTTATACCTTTTGATTGTAGAGTAAACTAGATCGCGTTTAATTCCAAGGGGTTTTAACGCCTTAAAAATAGCATTTGGGCTGTCGCCATTGCAAAATTTTCTAATAATCGTTTCGCGAAACAGCTTCATCATGGATAAAAAGCAAATTACAAATCTTTGATGTTTGAAGTGATTGTATTTCGTTAACGTCAATATAAATGTTTAATTAAAATAGGAATTTGATATCCTGTAATCGGTATGTCTTTAGAACTGAGGTAAAAATATGTGTATTCGAACTTATTGGACACGGTGTATAACATGTTTTCAATGGAGAAATTAAAGAAAGTTAGAAGCAATACGGTAACACTTTATTCTTTACGCGGTATTTCAAAATTTTCAAAAAGTAGGTAACCTAATTAAAATTGAAGTCACCAATATCGTTTTTTGCTTCTCTTGCTGTAACTAAAAGTTCTTCTTTATGATGTGCGTAACTGAACTAAGGTTGGTTTTGTGCTCTAGACTTAGAGCATTATGATCCAGTCATTAGAAACGAGTTAAAGGGGTTACCTGGAACGTTTTCCGGGAGTTTTGAAAATTGGTAAATTTATAGATTTCGATGTGCTCTTTCCGAATTTTAACTTTGCCACCTCGTATCTTTGCCGCTAACGCCGCCATAGTGGAAAAATGGCGCGTAAAAGCAGTTTTTTGACAATATCTCCTGTCTGACTCATTTTACGATAAAACAGTGTATTACAAAATAAAACTAGAGGCAATTGCCTACAATTTGTGTCTTAGTGTTTATTTAATAAAGTCAATAGTTTTGGCGTACGAGCGCCACAAAGTACACTTCGCAAATTGTGTTGGTAAGCGCATAACTCAACAACGCCTGGTCCAATTTGGCCAATTCTTTTTTTAACATGTTTGTTGAAGTTCAGGGAAAATTTATACGGTGAGAAAGTATTAAAAATATCGAAAATATTGTTATCCTATACAAACTTTATCGACTCGAAAAAACAGTAAGCACCGTAGGATTTCAGACATCTTACGCGTTTTTGGTAAAATGGTCTCTACTTTAGCTCAAAAAAGACGCAAGCGCCGCAAAATTTCATACGTCTCACGCTTTTTTACGAGCAAAATAGAAGTACCTATTTCGTTCATTATACGAGCACTGAAGTCAGTAAAGTGATCGTTTCTTTCATATTGTTAATGAATTAGCCCTTAGATATTTATAACTCCCTAAGATACGGCTGTCAAAACCTCTATTGAATGACAAAAGACAAGCTGAGTTTTTCGTGGAGTAGTGTTAGAGTACACTTTGTGACGCTCGTACGCCAAAACTATTGACTTTATGAAATAAACACTAAGACAAAAGTTGTAGGAAATTGTCTCTTTATTTTGTAATAGACTGCTTTATCTTAAAATGAGTCATGTCAAAAAACTGCTTTCACGCGCCATTTTTCCAATATGGCGGCGTTAGCGGCATAGATACGAGGTGGCAAAGTAGAAATTCAGATAGAGCACGTCAAAATCTATAATATTACCAATTTTCAAAACTCCCGGAAATCATTCCAGGCAAAACTACCCAATGATCAGGCTAATTAAGTAAAATCTTCGTTCGAAGACCAAGGGCGAATAGCCACACGAACAACAACCAAGACTGACTGGGATACAAACAGCCAAAGTCCATAATATAACTTCACGAAACAAAAACTTATAACTATAGATATCATAGAAAAAACAACTAGCTAAAACTGCACAGCATATTTACAATGGTTCAGTCAGTACCTACCTACAAAAAATACTGGAGGGAATCATACTTTTTCAGTAAATCAATATTTACGATATTTACATTTTGTAATTTCATTTCCTCGCTATCAAACTGAAAATTAGCTTGCTAGGATGGATAACAGCCTCGTGTAAAATGGTGCATTTTATGCACTTGTTATGTACCTATGTAACAGGTACGGTCCAAAAGTTCCTGGCTGGAGAAATTTGGCCGCTTAAACTAAAATAAAAAAATGTCATCGCAATTGTCATTTATTCCGTCTGCTACTAGCTTTCCGCCCGCGGTTTCGCCCGCGTGGAATTCGATTATATTGCGGTATAAAGCGAACATTCCCTAGAGAACATCAATTTTTCGGGGATAAAAAGTACCCTATTATTTAATCCCAACTTCTAACTTTAGGTACGCCTGCAAAATTTCAAAGCAATCGGTTCAGTAGTTACGACGTGAAACTGGAACAAACAAACAAACTCACTTTCCGATTTATAATATTAGTAAGGATAAGGATTTCGTGTAGGTATGGTTTTGAGGTTTCCGTTGGTTGTTGTTTTGATGTCACGGCAATTTAACTACAGTAAGTCTGAAAAATTTCAAGATCGGAATATCGCTCTGTGATTAAATTGCTGACAACGGTCAGCCCGACCGATATAAAAAAAAAAGTTGAATGACGTGTACGGCGATACTTCTCCGTCATTTTCCACCGTATAAGAATGGAGTAAGCAGTTCTGTTTAAGGCGGGCTCTATTGACGACGAACCTCGCTCCGGCAGGCCTCTGGAAGTACTCACCGAGGTCTGTGTCATATTAGAGGAAGTTCTGAGTGAACGAACACTTAAGACTAAAGAAATGGCGTCAAGAGTTGGGCTTTCAAAAACTATAGTACTACATGAACATCTTCATTATGAATAACATTAGTGCAAGGTGGCAAGGGCTCCACGATAATGCTCCCGTTCAAGCTGCTGTAGCAAAATGTGGCTTCGAGGAAATTCGCCACCCGCCTTACAGCCCCGACCTGGCCCCCAGTGATTACTTACTATTTGTCCTCAAGACTGAAGGCAGACTTAAGGTGAAGACGATTTTCTTCGGATGATGAAGTGGCTCAAGGGATTTTCGCCCATTTTGAGGACAAAACTTCAGATTTTTTTTAAGGGGATAGAAATGCTTATCACGAAATCTGAGAAGTGCATTGAAATAGAGGGGGACTACGTCGAAAAAAAAAATGTAAATGTTCTACTTGTTTTCTCTGTTAGGCCGGATACTTTTGGACCGCACCTCGTAATTTACCAATGTTTTTAAGGATTTAAGTGACCATTTTAGAACGAGTAAATAACAAGTAAAACGTACTCGCTTGTTCGCGTATTTGGGTTTTTCAAACGGGCACAAAAATTTTATTAATAAATCAAACAATTTAATGGCTAGTGAAACATCACTCCAAATAGTATAAATAAACATGAAAATGTTTTGTAATCATATCATAGTAATTATTAAAACTTAAAGGAAACAAAGATGACTTGCACAGTTTAAATTATTGTGTATTTAGTTTCGTTACTGTCTTTAGTCAATGGGCATATCACAATAATGTACATTTTATTTCTGTTTAATTTAATACTAAGCAAGCTATTTTGAAACCCAGACTCGTAAAAGTAAATAAATCTGTACCTAATTTTACCTGAGTTTTTACATGAAGTACCTACCTAAAAATTTGAGTATTGAGAGACCAGGTATGGAAGGTGTTCACTGAATGGTAAAAATAAATAAGGAATAGTGTGATAAGGGGTGCGGTGCGAGCTGGTGTGATTGTAGAATTAATAGATCGTTGTGACTAAGATAGGAAAACATGTGCGTAGTTGGTTAGGTGATGTAGTGGGGATGGATGAGAGAAGACTTACTAAACATATTTACGGGGAGTGCGGGTGGGTGTGTTGGGAGGGGGTGGCCTCGACAGACGTTCTATG
>BHDV01035764.1:5288-22230 GCA_005406045.1 Adoxophyes honmai
CGGGATAAAAAGTACCCTATTATTTAATCCGGACTTCTATCTTTATGTCTGCAAAATTTCAAAGAAATCGGTTCAGTAGTTACGGTGTGAAAGCGGAACAAACAAATAAACAAACAAACTCACTTTCTGACTTATAATATTAAGTAAGGATAAGGATTATTCTACAAATGTAAACGATTTTTCGTATTTTTTTTTATACATTATACATCATCACGCCTGTATTCCCAAATGGGGTAGGCAGAGCACACAAAACGCTCCATAGACAAAACCATGAATTTTTCACGTTTCGTGGGCACTTCTAGCATATTTTTTAGGTTTCGAGTTGGCAGGTATAATAGTGATTGCTAGCCCGTTGCCTACAATATACCTAACCTATTTCCCTATTCGCCTCTTTAGACAGTTTCGACTACCACGAAAAGGTATCAATTTATCCCGACACCTCACAGGAAATATTTTTTTTTCGTAAAATATTGCTTAATTGACACTTTTAGTAATATTTAAATTTTATGTGTCTATCCTTCGTTATCATAGAGGTCATAGGCGACTGAAGAAAGGTTTTGGTATGCTGCTATCAACCAGTCACTCTTAAACCTCTTTCGTCTATTTTCAAACAAAAAACTGTTTCGGCAACGCAGGTGGATAGTATAGGTTTTTGTGCTCTGCCTACCCCATTGTACATGTATTGTGTGCATACCATTTTTTTCTGGTTATTATGTGGATTTTAGTCACGACATTTTTATGCAAATTACACGTGCCTGATGTTTTAATTCCATTATCATGCATAATCCCTATTTTGTGCTAATTTTGTAAAACCTCTCCTTGGTCTTCTTTAACATCAAACATGGGAACATTACCTACAAATTTCTCGTTTATAAAGTTTGGGCTTAGCAAACTATTCAGCTAGTTTTTATTTTCTTTTTGTGACTTACTATCCTTTTACACTATGGCGACGAAGAACACTTGAGCCAAGAATAATAAATGACGGCAGCACTCTTAACTAAACAATGTAACCATTTTTATGGTGATAGCGACCATATTGCCAGTTGCAATTAGTGTTTTTTTTTTTCGTTAGAAACATCGTTCAAGTGTTCAAAATGAGATTTATATTGGTTAGTTTACTATACTGTATAACGTTTTATACAGTTGAAGTTACAAGCGAAATTAGTTATCAAAACATTCCTGAAGATGGACGACTGAATTTTACAGAACTGGCTCGTAAATACGGATTGACAGCTGAAGAAATAGAGGTCGAGACTGAAGATGGTTACTTGATCACCATCTTCCATGTACCAGGGAAGAAGAAACCCGTAGTACTTCAACACGGCATTGGTGACTCCGCAAACACTTGGCTCCTAAGAGGAAATAAATCCTTAGCCGTAGCATTGGGTAATAAGGGATACGACGCCTGGTATGGAAACATTAGAGGCAACAAATACGGAAGAAAACATGTAAGACTCAATCCAGATACAGATGAAAAATTTTGGGATTTTAGTGTGCACGAGATGGGAGTTTATGACTGGAGGGCCATAATCGACAGAGTTTTAAAAGAAACCAATGAAGCTAAAGTGATTACGATTGGACATTCGCAAGGGGTGACGTCATTGCTTGCCTTGCTGGCTACGAAACCAGAGTATAACGATAAAGTAAATTTGAACATCGGACTTGCTGGTATCGCTTTTATAGAGAAAGTTGGTGCAGCTCTTACGCTGATAATAAAAGCAGGCTCGCTTATTATAGCGTTTTTAAATACGCTTGGAATAAATGACCTTTTCTCGGAACATTCGATTGAAAAGAATCTTCTTCAAATTCTGTGTCTAGAAGGATACGTGACTGAAGTCTTCTGCAGTGAAGGTATATTTTCCTTAATAAGTGGTGATAATCCAGATAGCATAGAACCTGAGTTTTTATCTGTTATATTTGGTCAATATCCCACCGGAGTATCGAAGAAAACTTTGTTTCATTATTATCAAATGGCTGTCTCTAAAAAATTTGCACACTATGACTATGGTCTCAAAAATAACATGGTTTTTTATGGGACGCCGGATTCTCCAGATTATAACTTGACTAACGTTAGTACAAAAATGGTGTTGTTGCATGGTGCAAATGATTTAATAGCTACGCCAACAAATACGAACATTCTGGCTAAAGCGCTGCCAAATGCAAGTGTTAAAGTGATTGAAAAGAAAGAGTGGACTCATATTGACTTCATTTGGAGCAAATATATGGAAAAGTATCTATTTGGACATATCTTTCAGTTGCTCGAAAAGTATGACTGGTGAAGTCTCTATGTAAATGGTATATCAAAATATTTTGTCCAGTAAAATTATTTAGATAAGTACCTATTACTGTGTATTGAAATTTATTGTTACTTATTATCATAGGCAGCGAGAGTTGGGTGTGGCAGAAGAGACATGAAAGTAGAGTGAATGCGGTTGAGATGCGTTCTTTGCGTAGCATGAGTGGTATAAAACTTACTGATAGGGTGCGTAATAGCGTGATTAGAGAGAAGTGTGGTCTGAAAGAGGATATTATTACAAGGGTAGAGAAAGGTATGCTGCGTTGGTTTGGGCACGTGGAGAGAATGGATGAATCAAGGATATGTAAGCAGATCTACAAGGGAAGTGTGTTAGGGCAAGGCGGTCGAGGGCCCCTCGAAAAACGTATATTGACCAGATCGGCGATGTACTAAACAAAGCCCAAATAAGGAGTACCCGAAACCGTCGAGCGTGTATGACAAGAGTGATGAATGTGAGTGAAGCGAGAGAAGTATGTCAGAATAGATGCGAATGGCGCTCTGTTGTCTCTGCCTACCCCGCAGGGAATAAGGCGTGACGGTTATGTATGTATGTATGTTATTATCATAGTATTATTACAACGTTGTTAATTTTCATAACTTTTATTAAAAAAATATACCTATTAAATTCCAACTTGTGACTTGTGATTCATCATTTTCATCAATTGCTTATTAACTGCCGTATGGTGTCCAGCTTAGAATAGCACATTCCATTTCTTCCGTGGATTTTGTAAAAGAAGACTAAGTCATATTTTAGGCAACAGCCTGTTACTATTTTACCTCTTAACTACCTAAAAATATGCTACAAATCAGTGGTTTACAGTACGATAGTCACAATTTTTGTAGTGTTTCGCAGTCTGCGTGATTTAATGCCTAATTAAAAGTACTTATTATTCAGATTACCAAGGACCACGTTACAAAACTCAGAATGTCCACCCGTTTGATACCAACAAAAGGCAAAATGTAAAACATCAAGAATATCAAAATCATAAAAGGCCAACATACTGACCACTTTCCTTGGCTCTTCCGGACCCTTCCGGATGTATGGGCCGGATGCTATAATTTCACCCTCTATTGTCCGGGAACCAAACAACCGGGTAATGTATTAAGTTACCGGGTACAATCTGTTTTTAAATGGTTTTGAGCGTGTTAGTGGGACTGGGGATTGTTTAAATGCGACTGTACGAGTTTACTGTTAAATTATATTGAAAAATATACATACACTAGCTTTTGCCCGCGGCTCCGCTTGCGTTAAATTCGGGGTATCACAGAAGAGATAGCACACATACCAATTTTATAGCTTTCTACATTGAAAACTTCCACTCCTCACTTTAGGGAAATGGGCGGATTGAAGAGACAAAATGTAGCCTATGTCACTCTCCATGCCATAAACTATCTCTACCTAAAAAATCACGTCAATCCATCGCTCCGTTTAGCCGTGAAAGACGGACAAACAAACAAACAAACAAACACACTTTCACATTTATATATTGGTACGGATACATCACGCCTGTATTCCCAAATGGTTTAGGCAAAGCACACTCAATACACTACATAGATAAAACCATAAGTATTTCATGCTTCGTAGCCACATCTAGCATAATTTTAGATTTTGGGTAGGCAGGTATACCTTATAGTGACAGGTTGCTAGCTTGTCACCTAAAATAATACTTTAACCTATTTTCTTAGTCGCCTTTTACGATATCCACAGAAAAAATGGAGTGGTGCTATTCTAAACACGACCCCACACGGAAATTTTGAAATAGTGATAAGAACTGAGAAAAGAAATCAATCTTTGTGGTGTAATCACTGTTTTTTCTATGTAACGTTTCCTCTGTTTTGTCTATTCCAGCCATTCTCAAAGTATGTTCCGCGGAACCCCAGGGTTCCGTGATGTCCCTGATGGGGTTCCGCAAGAATTTAGAAAAAAAAACAAATCGCCATTCTCTGATCGAAAGTTTTGATGCGGCGAATACATGAACGGACGGGTGGCTAAATAATACTTTTAAAAACTAGTGTTTTTTTTGTAGGTTTCTGTCAATTGTTTCGCTTTCCAAAAGGGTTCCGTCACTAAAAAAGTTCGAGAAACGCTGGTCTATTCTATATAGGAATACATGCTTGATGTATAATATCTTTGCCACATTGCCGGTTCGAAACATTTTCCTTATTTCCAAAACCGCAACACTTCCCTATCCTCACTGAGGAAAAAACAGACATCCGCTGGGAAGTGGAAAAGTGGGCAAGTCGCGTTTTAGAAGAAACTTGTAATTTATCTTAGCTGCTTAAGCTTGCCCTTTTTGCTTTGCCTTTTTAATTAGACGGCGTGCTGTCGCAGTCGGAAGGTTTAAAAGGTTTTTTTGTTGGACAACACGTTCGATGTTTCGTTAGAGTGGGACAAGTTTTGTTTTAGTAACTGGGGTCTTTTAAGCTTTAGGGATTGGTAATATCGCCTTCTTGGCTATAAAAAAAAACTGCTGGACGCAGGTCCCCTCTCAGTATCTGGGCTTGGGATACACTTCCCACGTAGGCCTAGTGCGTATTGGGAACTACACACAACATTGAATTATCTATTTTCGTCGCTGTGCCTCACGATGTTTTCCTTCACCGAATAGCTCGGGCATTTAAGAATGTATTGTATTGTATTGTATGACTCTTTATTGTACACAAAAACACTTACAAAAAAAACAATTAGAAACGATAACAGCCTTATGCACAAAGGCGAACTTATCCCCGAGGGGATCTCTTCCAGTTAACCTTCGGGTGATTGACAGGAAATCTTGATAGAGTAGACATACATACAAAAAAAAAAAGAGAAGTAAACGAGATAAACCTAAAACTACTTAATCCAAACAAACATATATAAATAAATATATCCAATACATAAACAATACATTCTAATACACATAAATAATTATCGCTATTATAAACTAATATATAACATTCAATATTATAAATAAAATATTATAACATACAATAGACAGACAGGACACAACAACCAACATTTACGACGATTTGTCAAGCCAGTACTCCTCCAAACGTCTCCTCAAAGTTGCCACAGTTTGCAGAATGTCTATGAAACGTTTCGCATTTACGGTCAAGGACTTTAATTCATGAGCCACCATGGAACCTTTTCAAAGGAAAAAGCATGACGATTTCCCTCAATAGTTGATGGGATGTCCTATGACGTTTACTGTGATTAGTTCCATGGTGGCTCATGAATTAAAGTCCTTGACTGTACTGCCTAGCCCATTTGGGAATACAGCCGTGATGGTATGTGTAGTTTACATTTCATACCTTTTTGCACAAAAAAAAAAGTTTTTCAATTAAATTAGATTTCTAAGTGGTAAAATCCACAATAACGTGGATTTTAATCTACACGCCTCGCAATCCTATTTATTCCTTAGCGAATCCACTCCAAGCGAGCAATTTAATTTCCATCCAAAAGATAGCACGAAGCCACACACAAACGCGCTTTTTCACACTTAAAAAGTGGTAATAAATTAAAAATCTCGTGGTATTTTGCCGCTTTAAGTCTTCTAACTGGTAAAAAGTTCTTTGCGTGTTTAACGAGGGCGCTCAGTAAATAGGATGTCCACTGACACCTTAGACTTGGTCAAAATTCATAACTTTATATATGCAAATAGGCTCTTCAGAGCACTTTTACGCGTCATCTTTGAGTCTACCAGCACTTCGGAATGACCATTGCTAAGAAGAATGCGCCGCAAGTAACGCCGTAGGTTACTCAACCTAAATTTGTCTACTGCACGCTTGCTTCTTTCACACAAGCAAGTCACGCAAATAACACTTTTGATTAAGGTCTAAGGAAAGCAGCCGGCTTGTTACAGCAAGGCGCGAGATATACTGAAGCTGTCACTGTCTAACTCAACCGTTCTTAACCTTTATCCCTTGCGACACAAAATTCGAAAATATTAGAACACGACCCACAAATTAAAAACAAAATAAATGAAATGCAGTGATTGCGGTTTGTTTTTTAAAAAGTCCCGGGGGTCCAGCGAGGTTAAGAAACGATTTTCTAACTAGAGATTTTAGAAAATTACAGGTATTAATACCGCGTGCCGATTAAGTAAGACCGGATTGGGATTGAATGTTAAAAATTATGCTGATATTCGCATTATGCAAATACGAATTCGTATGACATCCCTAGTAAGCATGCAAAACAAAGTTCTTACTCAAAATGTAAAAGGCCTTAGTTTTCGCAGTCACACCACTTTGTCCAGTGCTTGCGGCGAAACTCCACCGTAAAGGATTAATTAAAAACGCTAGATTTTTTAAAGTATCAAAGCGCCATTATTTAAATATAAAAGGATATGTTTAACGTGATTTAAACATGTTCACAGACGCTGGACGAGGAGAAAAAGTTAGTTAATTTAATTTAACTCCTTAAGAAGAGTTAGTAAGGTACCAATGCTCGACGCCTCAACGCCCAGTAGATGACACCCATCTATCACCACATGACATTTAACACCGTATTAACTCAAAAAATGCAGTTTTGAGATATTGCGTTTTGAAAGTTTGAAAAATCATAACACCTTAGGACAAACGATATTTGTATTTTTTTCTGCCGTAATTTATAAGTACACTATTTAGCATTATTTTGAATTCGAATACCCCCCGAATAAGACTTTTGTTTTCATTTTACAAGCATTTTACCAACGGCACTTTGAGTTAAGACTATATTGCCAACCATAATTAAAATTATTTTAGACTTATGTCGGTATCGCCTGTTTATTTTTCCCTTAAACACCAATATACTGATGTATTAATTCAAAATAATACAGTCTTCCATTTTTTTTAGAAATTAAAATTTGTTCCTATCCTGTATTAACTAATGAAAGAAAAACATAATTTCCTTTTTAACAAACTAGAAATCATATTTCTATTAAACTTAGGTTTAATTTTGTTAACAAAAATGAAACATACCTTTAAAATTTTAAATGGAGCACTTTACAGTGAAAAAGTCTGTGATTCATTTTTTTATTACCATGAATTTGGTACAAATAATCTATATTGTGCAATAAAAAAAGAACTAAATACGAGCGTATACGAAAGGAGTTACTTCTAAAATGTATACAAAGCTTTTCTAACGTTTAATTATTGATGTTAAAACACGTATAAATATAAAATACAATCATGCATTAACAAACAGGGTGTACCAAATCTATTTCAGAGATAACTTTCATCATAAACTGTTTACTTCTTATTCGTATAATTATAGTAATAAGTTTAAACTGAAACGTTATTTAGTTGGCGTATTTAGCCAGCCTGAAAAAATCTCCCTGCAGGCACTTTTTAAATAACTAAGTACAAAGGCCTCTCGGTCGCACTGAGTGCAGCCCTTTTGGTGCTGTTTTGCATCAACAATTATGATCATTTTTTAAAGTTTACTTTAAGATTAAATCGGTAATAAAGCTATTAACTGTGTAAAATTGTGGTAATAGGTGTGGGTTTATTTATTTGTGTTTCATACTCAACCAGTATTTTATACGTTATTAATACGAGAAACTGTTATTATCACAATAATCAAACTGTGCTGTAATAATAGTTATCGACAACGATTTATGAGATTAATTTACTGTGCGTCATAGTAACCGAAATAAACTTACAGAGTATTCTTTTTTTAATTTTATTCAATACAACATCATGTTCTAATCATCGGGTGTAAATGTTATTTTTCTAGTGTGGCTTTGTTCGTACCAGCAGATTCTTTGACTACCTGGTTGTCATTATAATCTACAGAAGTTAGAATTCTTACATCTTAACGCTTTGATAAGACTATGATGCAATTAACAATCTCTAAATAGTATCACCCCAATAGGACATACAGTTGAAACACTGTTAAAACATTATCAGTCGGAATATTTTAACAGGCAAAGTAGTATCAATTCAAAATTTTCAGAGGCAATACGGTATTATTTTGACATAATACATAAACAATGCAGTAAATTCAAAATAGATTGACTGGCAAAACTGTATTAAGTAAAAATAATACGGTGTTGATAACTCTCTGATGCTACTAAGATGATTTGAACCTTGTCATATGTCGAGTTAACACACACACCACGCGCTTGCCGCTCCCGATTGCCGCTCAGCAAGTGACTCAACTACAGATGTTACTATGTTGACTGACGTCTCAGTAGATGGCGAGAATAGGCAATATAGATTTTGATGCCATCTCTCGGTCAGTAGATTACTTAAAAATATGACTGTCTGGCCTACCGATAGATAAAAAAATATGCTATCGAGTGGCATTCATAACTAAAAAATCAACTTTTTTGAGTTAATACGGTGTTAAATGTCATGTGCGACCTGTCTTACTATGACATAAGGTTGCAAGTGCCAAGTATTGGGTCAGTGTCGAGCACAGGGACGCTTACCTTAAGTATTTCATTCGTTATTTCAAAGAAAAGAAAAACAATTAACATACAATTTCTACATACGAGACACAAAAAACAATATCAATTTATGACTACAGACTTTTGCACGCTTCGCAACTGCTTCTAGATTTTTTTAGATTTGAAAACAGGTGGTAGAGGTACAATAGTGACAGATTGCTAGGCTGTCACCTAAAGCATACCTAAACCTATTTCGCTAGTCACTAGTAATAATTTTACACTATAACATACATACTTAAGTACATACATACAATCACGCCTGTATTCCCAAACGGGGTAGGCAGAGCACACAAAATGCTACATAGACAAAACGATGACTATTTCACGTTTTGTGACCACTTGTAGCATAATATTTTTTAGTTTTTGAGGTGGCAGGTACAATAGTGATAGGTTGCTAGCCTGTCGCCTAAAGTATACCTTTACCTATGTTCTTAGTCACCTCTTACGACATCCACAGAATAAATGGAGAGGTATTATTCTATCCCGACAGCACACGGCAATAATTCTTAGTTGCTAGTAATAATTTTTGATAATCTATCTGACGGACTATTTTTTTTTTTAGTTTTCTACCTCTCACTTGAACCCAACACTACAGTATTCATTTTCTCCACTCACTAGCCAGTCTTATTAAACGATCACAAACGGCTTATGACCGAAGTCTGGTTTCCCGGAGCCAGTAGAGTCTGGATACTACTCGACCTGCAGTAAATACTCGGAGCACAATCAAAACGCTCTCAACTACGATAATAATCAACCGATTTGCGTCTTATAACGAGATTTCTGTATTGCGGGATCCCGCGCCATTTCCCATCCCGCATGAAACGAGGTTACGGGAGCGGGATCTGCGGGAATTGCAAGACTGAAGAAAGCGTGCATGCCATCGCAAACATTTGTCTGTTTTTTTTTTCAGATAAAACTAAAAGCGGACAAACTTAATTTAGTAGTAATTTATCAGCTAAAAATGTGTTTCCTTGTTGATATTTTAATTTTCTTTGTGATAAAAAAAAATTGTTTAATTTGCTTTTAATCAGGTTTTTTTTCGCCACCACTGCATGCAGGATTTACCGTTTTCTTTTGCTCTCCTCACTCGAACCAACACTACAGTATTCTGCTAGCTACTTCAGTCTTATTAAACGATCACAGACGGCTTATGACCGAAGTCTGGTTTCCCGGAGCCAGTAGAGTCTGGATACTACTCGACCTGCAGTAAATACTCGGAGCACAATCAAAACGCTCTCAACTACGATATAATCTAGGCGAGCTCGTGCATTCGGGCTGAGGCGCGCGCCAGACCGATTTGCGAAAGACATTGGATAAGGTAAGTGGATATAAGTTTTGGCAGTTCACATCTGTATTCCCATTTAAGGTAAAAGCTCGATGCCTCAACGCTCAGTAGATGGGACCGTCCCGTCTGTCACCTGTCGTACTATGACATAAAGTGCAAGTGCCAAGTCTTGGGTCAGTGTCGAGCACAGGGGCGTTTACCTTATTAATACACACTTACAGACACATACATCATGCCTGTGTTCTCTAATGGGGTAGGAAGAAGACACGAAATCTTATCAAGTTAAAACTAAAACTATTTCACGTCTCGGAGCCACATTTGGCATATTGTTAGGTTTAAACATAATTGACAGAAGTACAGTTGGTATAACCTATCACCTAAAACGTACTTAAAACTATTTTCTTAGTCACTTCTTACGATAATTCATGGAAGTAATGGACAGATGATGTTATGCTAAACCCATACGACACGGCCGGCGTTGGATGTCGGTTCATTTCTTATTAAACCTTGAATCAATATTTAAAGTGGCTGCAAAGTGTAAAGCAGCCATTTTGTCTTCCCTGGACTGGGGAAAACATTAAAAAAAAAAACAGTTAAATCAGCGGAGCTGTTCTAATGTTTTAGCAAAACTAACGAACACTAATTGATTTTTATATTATCACCTTTTTTTAAGCCTACCAAACAACGGACTTTACCAAAAAATATCATACCGCATCCATATTTCTTATCTCAGTGTACACCGCAACACTATTATGAAAACATAAATCGCACTCAGCTTATTAAGTTGGCAGCACAGTTTGTTTGCTTCATTAAAATGATAGTTTATTAGCGGTTAACCCTTAACCACCTACCATCAATTTCTGTACAATAACAACCTACGTGCGGTCCTAGAGACCGCTCGTAAATAATCATCTCAGATTCGGGATCTGTAATATCAACAAAGCATTTCAACGTGTAAAATACTCGTTTATGCTTTAGACTTTTATTTTAGAACTTCAAATAACATTAACTATAATAAAATCTTGAAATATAGCATAATCTTTCAAGAGTGGTAGATTTAACACAAAAATCGACCCTGATTACATTAAAAGACCTGATAGATATAGGAATTCAAGAAATCAACCTTTTTTTATTTATTTCTATAAAATAAGGAGTTCAACTACAAAATTAAATAAAAAAATAGAGCATTTATCCTCAAATTCTACAAAATTGCAATTTCCAAGGATCCACGATTTTTCAAGGCAGTTGCAGCATATTTTTTACAACATACCCCACTGAATCGGTTCCACGTCACTACAATCTTCGTCTGACATATTCTTGTCATCTGATACCTCCTGTAGCAACCATTTTTCTACATGTTTTACAAAAATAAACAAAATTATATGGGTGAAAAAAATGACATAATCACCTACGAGCGGTCTTCGAGACGTCTCCGAGACTGTTAAAAAATACAGTAACCACCTACATGCGGTCTCACAGACCGCCGATGATGTTTTTCAACTCACCAAATCAAAATGAGCATACATCTGAACGAGTCGACGGCACGGCCGGTACTGCGGGAGGGGCCGGCAAAGGTACAAGGACACGGCCGCGTGTGCGACGTACTCGCGTTTAGTTATTGACAATTTTGAGTAATCTATTGTCTGTGAGACCGCACGTAGGTGGTTAAGGGTTAAAATGACAAATTAGTTTTTCCTCTTTTTAGTATTCTATGTGCAGTCGGGATAGAATAACACTAAACTTCTCCATTTTTTCCTTGGATTTCGTAAGAGGCGACTAAGGAAATAGGTTTAGAAATGCTTCAGACGACAGGCTAGCAACCTGTCACTATTTTACTACCTCTTTCATCTGCTTTCAAACCTAAAATTATGCTAGAAGTTATTTTTAAATTGAGTTTAGCTCGACATGTTTCGGGCTAATTCGTAGCCCTTTATCTAGGAGCCGCGGCGCACTACGCGCAACCTCTTCGTGCGACATAAACCCGATTTAATAATCGTGAGTTTTCCGTAAAATTGTTCAATATGCTAGAAGTGGTTGCTAAATTCATGAAATACTCATAGTTTTGTCTGTGTTAAGTTTCGTGTACTTTGCCTACCCTATTCGGGAATACAGGCGTGATTGTATGCATGTACTCGTATGTATGTATGAAGTAAATCTGTACTTAATATAATAAAACTGAAGAGTTTGTTCGTTTGTTTGTTTGAACGCGCTAATCTCAGGAACTACAGTGCGAATTAAAAAAATCTTTTTGTGTTAGATAGACCATTTATCGAGGAAGGCTTTAGGCTATATACCTAACATCACGCTGCGACCAATAGAACCGAAGAAACAGTGGAAAATGTGGGAAAAACGGGGGGAAAATTTCACTATTCCACGCGGATGGAGTCGCGGGAACAGCTAGTTTATTATAACTTCATATAAAATGTCCTAAGTTAAAACAGAATAAGTATCCTACTCTTCTGAAGCAGAGGCTGTGTTAAATCAGATAAAGCTCTCCTCCGTTTCCGCAGCTCCTAATCAAACAATACCTATACCTCAACCTTGACCGGTATCGAAACGGAATACCGGTTATCCGGGATACCGGTTTAATCCGGTAATGGGCAAATTACGTGGCGTAATCCGCATCCGGGAAAAGCAATCAGTATTAAATACGGTAGGTATTGACCCCGGGTGACGGCTCCGGGGTAATCCGTTTTGATTGTGAATGGCATCTTTAAGGTGCAAGTTTGTAGTCGGCGACACGGCGCTGCGACGGACGACATGTCGCTGAAGACACTTATACACGCATATTATTTGTATTGTCAAATTGGAGAAGGTAGAGTACACGAAACGTTACGAGGACAAAAGAATGCCTAATACACGTTATGTCGGTAGACACTTTTAGCGAATTTTCTATGTTTTCCACCACCTTCTACCTACACCGCACCTCCATTTGTATTGTGAATGTAGTAAGAGGCGACTTAAAAAAATAGGTCAAAGTATGTTATGGGGGTCAAATTAGCAACCTGTCGACCTGTAATATAACTGAAAGTTTAAAAATATGCCAAAAGTGTCTACGAAACATGACATAGTTATGATTTTGCCTTCTTAACGCTGCGTGTGCTCTGCCTATCACATTTGTGTATATGAATATCACATTTTTGTGTGTACAAATCAGAATGACCTTTATACGAATGCAGACGTGCTCGAAAATAATCAGCACAGCAACATGTTGCAAAGACAAGCTTCTAATACTTTTGCATGTCGTCGGCTACGAACTTGCACCTTTACTCACTTTAAGTGTATGGTGTATTATTTAAAAGGGTGCGAGGTAATTTAATGCAAATGCTGATTTTTATTAATTCAAATGCGTTGAAAGTGTGGATTGTATCCTATTTATTAGTAGTCGCGATTTAAATGCAGATCCCTAATATTAATTTTAGAAATGCGAAAGTAACTCTCTCTGTCTGTATGTTGCGCTTTTACGGGAAAACTACTGCACCGATTTAAATGAAATTTGGTACACATATAGTCTAGAGTCTGAGAAAGAACATAGGCTACTTTTTAATGCAAAAAAGGGTTGCTAGGGGTTGAATGGGAGGAAAAATGTCACCCAAAGACACCATTCCACGCAATCGAAGTTGGAGGCACAGCTAATGTGAATTAAGAGGTTAATTAAAACACACAAACTTATGTTTCATAATAATAGATGAAAATTTGCTCGACTTGTTTCCTAATTCGCCTCTTACGACAACAATGGAAGAAATGGAGATGTGCTATACTAAACCAGACACCACACGGTTTTCTTGTAGCAAAGTATCTCAAACAGGTAAGATTTTGTTTCGAGTCTCCTCCATTATTTAATAACGTTTGTTGCTTAGAATATTAATGCTTCTAATAACAACTTTAACAGCATGCGGTGGACTTTAATATCGAAGTTCAAATCACTTTGATGTTTGTTGTTAAATAATTATTCCTAAACCAACTTCAAGAGTAAGTACGTTCGCGAGAAACTTACCTACAATTTTGTTTCTGTTAAAACATTTCACTAAGAACAGTTTACTGTGTGGTGTCGGGATAGAATAAAATTTCTTCATTTCTTTCGTGGACGTCGTAAGAGTAGACTAAGGAAGGAGTAGGTATGCCTTAAGCCGCGTTTTCACCTAGTGTTCTGAGCAAACATTTGCTCAGAACAAATGTTCGCTGTTCGGCTTATGTTCGCTCAAAACAGACAACATCTGTTTTCACTTATATGAAAAAACGCTGAACGAACACATTCGAATGGTTGAGCGTTTTCATCTACCGCACGAACGAACGAATGCTCGTTAAGAACTGTTCAGAACACTAGATGAAAACGCGACTTTAGGAGGCAGGCTGGCAACCTGTCACTACTATATTACTTCTCCCATCTGTCTTCAGTGGCTGCGAAGCAGCTACTAAAAAAAAATATGGCAACTGTTAAAGTGAAGTTCTATTTCACTCGTTTATGTTTTTGTAAAACTCTGCTAATCTTGTATTGTGGAACTGCACTTGTGGTTTAAGAGGAAATGGAGCGGTCATATTTTGTATGGAAACGTAGTCCCCTGATTCCTCGCTGGATATTACCCGTAGAACAATGATTTTTTACATTAACAATCTAATGATATATTAGCATGTTCCTATATTTTCCTTTTTTTCTTTATTGAATTATTAAAGGAGATATTAACCTTCAAAAACATGAAAAATTGGTAAGTTTTTTCCGTTGTGTTCAAACCTCTAGAAATCAATTTTAACACAATTATATCAAATTATAAGAACATAGAAACACAGTTATGACATTTTTTAAACGTTTAATGAAAAAACATATTTAATCGGTTAAGTTTTGGAGAAGAAATCAGGGGACTACGAAACGTTGTTTTTGAATAATTTTCATACGAATTTTCGGTCCGAGCTGTAGTTGTTCTTATCGCACTCGACGTCGTCTGGGCAGGTCACGACGCGACAGCAATAGATTTAGCAAATAACTATTTTTCAATTCCTTCGACCGGCATATTTCCTCTAAAAGGCCCTCCTTACTGTTACGGTTCATCGCGTTAGGTCGAGGCGCATCACTACAAGTGACGCACATCCCTAGCGCGTCGTTTAGAAAAAAGAAACAATTGACGTACGATTGAGCGCCAATACGGAGACTTTGAATTTCAAGTTTAATAAAGATAAGCCCGTCACAAACTACGCATATACGATAATATTTTATCTGCGTATAAATGCCATTTTACCATATGTCGGTGTCAAAAGATACCTGACGGTAAATCTGCGCAGTGTGTGGTAGCTCATTGAATTGTATAGGGAGCGATATTGACAGATATATGTCCTGTAACAGATATCTTACCGTATCTGCTTAATGTGTGACGGGCTTTATGTGAGTAAACCATTCTTATTATTACGTAACAGTTGCATAAAATACCTACATTTTAAATAACAAGAAATTAATGGATTAATCTAAAAGCGACTAATCGGTACCCAAATTCGATTCCAATGGCTACCACACGCACAGAATAAATCCTCTCCCTTGGACAAAGAGACGTGGCGACAGTGAACAGATTCTAACAGTATGAGAGATGTTTTTAGAACCTACATATTTTTTTTTACTGATCGTATAACCACAGAAAAAAAATAGGTACGATGGTACGTTACTTAAAAAACATCCTGTCTTTGGTAGTACTAAGTTCACATCCAATATTAACATCGTGTCGCTATTATTTCAAAATTTGGATAATAAAGTCGCACAATATTTACTTTTGTTACAAAAAAAACATTTCTTACATCTCATCAGAAGGTGATGGCGACTTAATATTTTTATCCTTTGGTGTCATATATTTATGTTCAAGTTCACGAAATAAAAAAAAACAAAAGTCTTTATTTATCGTCTTAATGATCACGTTTTAATTTTTGTTATGTAATGCAAGTTAATATTTTTTTTATCGCATTGGTGTAAAACTAAACACTAGTAGTCCACGAAATAGATAAGTAAGTAATCTTATCAAATGATATTACCGGATGGGACTGCAAACATTTTGCACACGTTGTTTTAAAAAATCTGATTACTTTGTGTTCACTGAAATGCATAATCCGAATGACGTAATTTAGTATTTAACAATGATTATACCTAATATACTGAGAGGAGGCATGTGCCCTGCAGTGGGACGTATATAGGCTGATGATGATGAAGATGATACCTAATATGTCAACAATTATGATATATTTAATATATTTTTTGATTTGGCCTTACTGGAGAAAGGCAAATAATAACATGAATTACTTAAGGGACAATTAAGGTAAATGTAGCGGTACTCGACGACACCTCAAATTCCAGTAGATGACACCCATCTGTCTTACTATGACATAAGGTTGCGACTGCCGTGTATTGGGTCAGTGTCGAGCACAGGGGCGTTTACCTCTTACATCCAAACGATATTTCTAGAGACACATTATGTTCCGAAGTAAATTAAAAGTTGATCCATTGTAAAATCCATTTTCATAATAGTCTTTCAATTCTAATCATTGTATTGAAATACAAAACAATATGACTTGTGTATCGAGTATTTGTACGAGTTATACCAACGTTTAGCGTTTCAGTGCAGTTTAGAATAACTAAAGAAATTCAAAGCTTAGATTTTTTGCAAATCTACTTCCGAGCATGCATGTTCGTTTGTTTTACCGATCTGATCTTTTATAGATAGTGCTGCTCGCGCCTCTTGTTTCTATGTTTGCATCAGATAACACGTAAAATGTTAGTTACGGTAAGGTCCTTTTAAGTTTATATGACACTAGCTTTCCGTCCGCGACTTCGCCCGCGTGGATTTCGGTTATATTGCGGTATAAAGCGAATATTCTCCCCGTGTGGTGCAGGGTTAGAATAGCACCTCCCCCTTTCTTCCCGTGGGTGTCGTAAGAGTCGACTCTGGGAAAGGGTTAGTATATTGTGGGCGATGG